>JAODAL010019593.1:0-71625 GCA_025379985.1 Phyllomedusa bahiana
AATAAGAATTAATACTACTATATTATGTCTTGTATGTGTAAGATTTATCTACTTATATACTGTCCCCCATTGTACAAGAATATAATACTGTGTATACTGCTCCCCTAATGTACAAGATAATAACTACTATAATACTGCAACCACTATGTAGAAGCACACTAGTATTACTTAATACTGTCCGCTATGTACAAGATATAAATACTGTTATTTGCCCTATGATACGCAAGCATATTACTACTAATAATTACTGGTCCTTTTGTATAAATACTCCTCCTGGTGTATAAGAATTTAAAAAAAACTTACTGATAATACTGTCTTGCGTATGACTGTAAGGAACTATATCCTACTATTGTACTGTCCACCTTGTACATATAATATAACTACTGTTATTCTGCCCACCTTTGTAACAAGAGTATAACTACTATATTACTTACCTATGTACAAGAATATAACTACTATAAATACGTGCTCCCCTATGTAAAGAATATAACTACTAAATTATAATAACTGTCCTATGTACCAAGATTAGAGCTACTATAGAATATGGCTCTTATGTTCAAGAATATAATACTTTAATGTCAGACCCTTATTACAAGAATATAACTACTATAATACTGCCTTATGTACACAGATATATGAAAACTATAATACTGGTCCACTTTGTATAAGAATATAACTACATATAATACTGCCCCTACACGTACCAAGGAATATAACTACTATAATACTGACAACTATGTACAAGAATTATAAACTACATATGAATACGTGACCCACACGTACAAGAATATATCTACTATAATACTGCCCCTATGTATAAGAATCTAACTATTATAATATTGCCCTCTATGTACAGGAATATGATTGCTATAATACTCTTTACAGTACATACATACTGTAAACACCAGCAATGCCACCATCCAGTATTGAGTACAGGCCTCTTTCTCCCCCCGATGGCCATAGTGGGAAGTGCAGGCAATGTATTAGAGTCGCCGCTAATAAATAAACCTTCATAGATAATAATCTACGATTTCCGATTTACATTTCAGTGCTGTCAGATTCTCGTTGTAAATGGTGTTAAACTTGGGATCAAAGACCACGATGGCTACACAGCTGCGGACCTGGCGGAATATAATGGACACATGCATTGTGCTAAATATCTAAGGACGGTGGAAAATATGGTAAGGCTTATACTGATTGGTCTCCTATCCTTTGTCATATACACTGTGCGGGCAGAGACAGAGTAGTTTATTTAACCCTTCAGAGTAGTGCTAAAATGTATTAATATACACAATAAGTATTACATGTAAGGAACCTATAGGTATAATATGGTCTTGGTAAGATTCTGGGCAGTCAGTATAAAGGTACATTCCCCACAATGTTAACTCACATACATGTAAGTTTTTTCCTTAAAGGGAATTGTAGTATCTAGAAATGAACGTTGGTGCTGCACAGACCAGCTTACTCTACCGTAGGGGACAACCCATAGGTAACATGGTAGTCCACTGGATTTAAAACTAAAAAAAAACACGACAAAGCCTTATTAGTACCCCATAAAAAAAGGCACATTCCCGTGCCTAAACTGTCAAAATGTGCACGGGATAAATTGAGGTGAATTATATATCTGCCAATGAAAGGCTATAAAATTAGGAGTAGGGTTTATTCACATGTAATCAACAAATGTCGTTATACATGTTAAAGTGCCCATGCGGGCAAAGTGTATGTGGGCCAGACCAGCCGCCAAATAAAAGGTCAAGGGATAAAATGAAACATCGCTCAATATACGAGTGTTTAAAATAACGACAAGAAGAAAGTAAGGGAAGATCTAAAGTAAGAAAAAATTTGGTGAAACTAGCGTTGCTAAACACTTCTTTGATTTTTAATCTATAATGCCAGTGAAGTAAGATGGTGTGTATTGGAGCAAATTGAAGGAGAGAATGAGGATGATATTAAAAGAAGGTTGCTACAGAGGATAGTATCCTGTTATAACAGTGAGTAGAATTTCCATGAGAAATTTTCTACTCTAGCAGGGAAGGGTGTTATATAATACATATCGTACAATGTAGAGACTAGACTATTTAAACACAGCGAGAACACACAGAAGGTAAGCTTGACTAAAGGGGATAATCCGAAACGGTCGCGAAGGCGCTCTAGCCTTCTCTGACATCAGACGATGGAGGATCAGTCTAAGATGTGAAGGAGCTTGCGCAGCAGCGAGCCAGAAGTAGATGTAAGCTGTATTGAAGCAAAGTGCTTAGCGTTTGGATAGTGACGGGAGACTAAATATAGCTTGCATGAGCTTGAGTTCTGCCTGAGAGAATAGTACTTGAAGACTACTGCATTTTTTGCAACTTTTGTTGGCATATGTTGAATTGCATCATCATCGGCATATGTCGAATTGTATATTTACTAGTGCATACATGATTAATTTATAATAGTGAAACTGCACTGAACGTTTAGCTCCTGTACATCTACATAGCTAACAAGATACTAAAGTAGACGCATTATAAAGATTGTGTGATATCATAAGGAACTGGTTGAATGACTAAAACGCTATAGCATATAGCCGAAAGATATATTACATGTGTCTATTAACTGTCCATAATCAGTCTGGATAATTATTTGACGGTTAGACCAGAAGGCTCCTTAAACCCCTTTAAAACGGGTTGTCTCACTACATTGATTCGCCATGTTTTCTTGGTTTTCATTTGTAGATTCAGGGGGTGTGTATTAATGGGTTCCACTAGGCTGCAAGTAGAGCCATATTACAAGACCAGAATGATGTGTTATTAGCCATGATTTTACATAAAAAAGCCAATCCTTGTAGTGAGACTCAACCTTTGTAAGGCAGTGGTAGCATTGCGTCAGATGTATGAACTTTTTTCTGCAGGTCTATACTATACAGTGGCAGAGTAGAGCCAATACCCAAGGTCTGGTAAGGCACCACAACTTTACCTTGGTGCTGTTCCTTCTGCAGGTATACATACAGGCAGTTTTGTTGTAGTGCAATACCACAAGTTGGCTCAGGCAACCACCTTTTACCCCTGGTATGTTTCTTCTGCAGGTCACACATGCAGGGCAGTCTGTAGAGCCTATACTCACAAGTATGATTCAGGCACCACCTTTACCTTGAAACAAATTCAACTAAACATCCTTCAGTTCTTGTTCTTTGAGGTCATCATACAAGGGCGCAGTGTTAAGAGCCAACTACTACAAGTATGCTACAGGCAGCCACCTTTACCCTGAGTGTACTGTTCTTCTTTGCAGGTCCCTCACATGCTGGGGCTACGTGTTGAGCCAATACACAAGTCTGGTCTCAGGCACCACCTTTACCCTGGTCTGACTGTTCTTTGCAGGTATACATACTGGGCAATGTGTAGAGCAAATACCACAAGTTGGCTAGGCCAAACTTTAACACTGGTCACTGGCCTGTTCTTCTGCAGGTCATACATACGGGCCACAGTGTAGAGCCACATACTCAAAGTTGGCTTAAAGCACCACCTATTACCTGGTCTGGCTAGTTCTCTCTGCAGGTCATACATCAGAGCAGTGTAGAGACAGATACCACAAGTTTGGCTCAGGACACCACCTTTACCTATGGTCTGTGCTTCTGCAGGTTATACATACAGGGACAGTGTGAGAGCCTAATCCCACAAGTCTGGCTCATGGCACCACTTTTACCATGGTTGGTCTGTCTTCTGCAGGTGCATACATCACATGGGCAGTGTCGAGCCAATTTACCACAGTATGGCTCAGGCACCAACCTTTTCCCTGGTCTGTTCTTATGCAAGGTCTCTTACATAACAGTGGCAGTGTTGAAGCCAATTCCACAAGTCTGGCTCCGGCATCACCTTTACCTGGTGCTGTTCTCTGCCAGTGTCATACATACAGGGCAAGCTGTACGAGCAATACCACAACGTCTGGGCTCAGGCACCACACTTTACCATGGGTCTGGCTGAGTATTTTATGGCAGGTCATACTTAAAGGGCAGTGTGAGCCAATTCCCAGACGCAGAAGCACTTGGCTCAGCACCCAACCTTTACCACTAGGTCTGGTTGTTCTCTGCGAGGTTCATACCTACAGGACAGTTTGTTAGTATGCCCAATACCACAAGTTCTGGATCAGGCACACTGTTTACCTCGGTCTGTTCTTTGCAGGTCATAAATACAGGACAGGTAAGAGCAGCAATATTCACAAGTCTGGCTCAAGGCAACCTCCTTTACCCACTGGTCTGTTCTTCTGCAGGTCCATACATACAGGGCAGTGTTCGAAGACAATACACAGTCTGGGCTCAGGCACCACCTCCTTTACCTCTGTTTCCTGGCATGTTCTTCTGAAGGTCATATCATACAGGGGAAGTGTGAGAGCCAATAACACAAGTCTGGCTCAGGCACCAGACCTTTACCCTGTCCTGGCCTGTTCTGTTCTTCTCGCAAGGTCATACATACAAGGGCAGTGTAGGCCAATTACCAAAGTCTGGCTCAGGCACACCACCTTTACCTGGTTTTTCTTTAGCAGCGTCACAATACAATACAGGGCAGTGAGAAGCCAAACCACAAGTCTGGCACTCAGTGCAACCACCTTTACCTGGTTGGCTGTTCTTCTGCAGGTCATACATACAGGGCAGTGTAGAGCCAATACCACAAGTCTGGCTTCAGGCACCTCGCCCCCCCAACTCCCTTATACCCTGGTTGGCTGTTCTTATGCAGGTCCATAAACATACAGAGTCAGTGTATGAGCCAATACAAAAAGTTGGCTCAGGCACACCTTTACCTGGTCTGGCCTTCGTTTTTCTGCAGGTCATAACACAATACAGGGTCGTTCGTAGAGCGAATACCACAGTCACAGGTCACGAGCACCTCTGTACCGCTGTCTGTTCTTCTGCAGGTCACTCAGACAGGGACACGTGTAGAGCCAATATACCACAAGTCTGGCCTCTCCAAGCGCTACACCCTTTAACCTGGGTCTGGGTCTGTTCTTATTGCATGTCATACATACAGGGCAAGTGTTAGAGCCTTAATACCACACGTCTGGCTCAGGCTACACACTTTACCAATGGTCTTAACTGTTTCTGCGGCATAGGTTTGGAATCAATTGAATCATTAAATGTCTATAATTCTATGTTGTATGTGCGCACTTGCCCCCAAGAACTCCCCCAAATCTTGTGCCGGAGATTACAAAGTGTCGCTCTCTGTGGCTTATTGCACCAAAAATTTGGAATAAGCCTTCAATACACTCTAACTAGAACGCAATTCCCAATCAAAGCTTTTTGACACAGAAAAAAGACAAGCCGTCCATCCTAGTTAGAGCTATTTTGCTGAAGTGTTGACTCCAGAGGAAGCTCGAAAAAATCCCCCATGAGGTAGAAGCAATTGTCTCTCATGTAAGGAAATAAAATTCCTTCCGACTCTGGCATTCTGAATAATCCTGGGGAATCAGCGTCACCTTATCCACGAATCTCGGGTAAGCTTATAACTTGTTAGTATTAATACCATCTAGAATGTATCCAGACCCTTCTTCTGCATCCTGGTCAGCATAAATTGTTGTCATTATTATATACAATCTAGAAATGTGATCCAGACCCTCTCCAGAGAGCAAGGCACACTCTTTAAACACTGGGTCTGATCTTTAGAGGTCATAACCTACAGGAGACAGTGTTCAGAGCCAAATACCACAAGTCGGGCTCAGGCACGCACCTTTACCATGGTCATGCTGTTCTTATGCAGGTATACTTACAGGACAGTGTAGAGCCAACTACCACCAAGTCTGGCTATGGCACACACCTTTACCCTGGGTTCGGATGTTCTTCTGCAGGTATACATATCGGAACAGTGTTGAGCGCCCACATACCACCCAAGTCTCGGCTCAGGCACCACCTTTAACCTGGCTATGTTCTTTCTGAAGGGTCATACTCAATACAGGGCTGCAGTTCGTAGAGCCAATACCACAAGTCTGGCAAGGCACCACTTTATCCTGTGTCTGGCTGTTCTTCTGCAGGTTGTCATACCATTACAGGTCAGTGTTAGAGCCAATGAACCACAAGTTGGCTTCAGGCACAACACATTTACCTCTGGTCTGTTGTTTCTGAGGTCATACATAGCAGGGCAG
This sequence comes from Phyllomedusa bahiana, assembly GCA_025379985.1. Lineage (NCBI taxonomy): Eukaryota > Metazoa > Chordata > Amphibia > Anura > Hylidae > Phyllomedusa > Phyllomedusa bahiana. The sequence goes on from JAODAL010019593.1 coordinate 6,109, forward strand.
TGTACAAACCAGTTACCACATAGTCTGGATCAGGCTCCACTTTTACCCTGGTCTTGTTTTCTGCAGGTCATACATACTAGGGCACAGTGTAGAGGCAATACTCACAAGTCTGGCTAGGAACCACCTTTACCATGTCTATGTCTGGCAGTTTCTCTCTGTCAGGTTGTCTATACATACAGGGCAGTTGTAGAGGCCGCAATACCACTTGTCTGTTCATGGCACACCTCCTTTAACCTGCGTTGTTCTTTACTGCAGCTCATAATACAGGGAGTGTAGAGCCAATACACACAAGTCTGGCTCCAGGCAACACCTTTAACGATAGTCTGTTTCTTCATGCAGGTCATACATACAGCGGCTACGCTGTAGAAGCCAATTTCCACAAGTTCTGGCTCAGGCACCACCTTTACCCTTGGGGGTCAGTGGCTGTTCTCTGCAGGTCATACATACAGGGCAGTGTAGAGCCAATATTCCCATGTCTGGACTCAGGCACCATCCCTTTGCCTGGTCTGGCTGTTCTTACTGCAGGTCCTACATACAGGCAGTGTTAGAGCCTATACCACAAGTCTCGGCTCAGGCACCCACACCTTTACCTGGTCTGTTCTATATGATGCGTTCAATTAAATACAGGGCAGTGTTCGTGCCAATAATACCACACCACAAGTCTGGCTCAGGCCACCACCTTCTACTGAGTCCTGTTCTTCTGCAGGTCATACTTATAGTGCAGGTGGTAGTGTAGAGCCCATTTACCACAAGTTTGGCTCAGGCACCACCATTTGACCCTGGTGTCTGGTGTTTATTTGTCAGGGTCATAAATGTCAGGGCAGTGTAGAGCCAAACCACAAGTCTGGCTCAGCTACCAACTTTACCCTGGTCATGGGAATGTTCCTTCTGAGGTCATACCATATGGGGTAGTGTAGAGCGACAATACCACAAGTCTGGTCGAGGCACACCTTTACGATGGTTATGTTCTCTGCTGGTCATACATACTGGGAGTGTAGATGCAATACACAAGTTGGCTCAGGCACAACCTTACGCCTGGTCTTGCGTGTCTTCTGCCAGGTCATACATACAGGGACAAGTGTAGAGCCAATACCCAAGTCTGGCCTCAGCACCACTCCTCATATTACCCCTGGTCTGGGCTGTTCTTCTGTAGGTCTTACATACAGGCGCAGTGTAGAGCCAATACCACAAGTCTGGTCAGGCACCACCTTTACCTGGTCATGTTCTTAGGAGCATGGGTCCATACAGATACATGGGCAGCCTAGAGCCAATACCAACAAGTCTGGTCTCAGGCACCACCTTTATCCCTGGTTTGGTCTCGTTTCTTCTGGCCAGGTCATACATACTGGGCACGTGTAGAGCCACATTACCACTAGTCTGGCTAGGCACCACCTTTACACCTGGGTCTGGCTGTTCTTCTCGCCGGTCATACATACAGGGCAGTAATGTAGAGCCAATACCAACAAGTCTGGTGCTCAGGATCACCACCCTCTTATCCTGGTTCTCGGTGTTCTCATCTGCAGGTCATACATACAGGGCTAGTGTAGAGCCAATACACATAGTCTAGGCTCAGGCCACCACCTTTACCCTGGTTGTTTTTCATGAAGGTCATACATAAGGCAGGGTAGTGCCCAAAACCACAAGTCTGCTCAGAACACCACCTTTACCCTTGTCTGTTTCTTCTGCAGGTCATAATATTGTCGCAGTGTAGAGCCGAATCACATGTCTGGCTCAGGCACACACTCTTTACCTGGTCTGGCGTTCTTCTGCAGTCACTACATACAGGGCAGTGTAGAGCCAATAGTCCACCAAGTTGGCTCGGGCACCACTTCCTTATACTACTGGTCTGTTCATTTCTGCAGGTATAACATACAGGCGCAGTGTCAGAGCACAATTCCACTCGTCTGCTCTCGCGCAACCACCATTATCCTGGTCTGGGCCCTGTCTCGTTGCAGGTGCATACATACGGGCAGTCTCAGGAGCCAATACTACACAAGTCTGCTCAGGCTCCACCTTTACCCTTGGTTATGGCTGTTCCTTCTGCAGGTCATACTACCAGAGGCAGTGTACAACCTAATACCACAGAAGCTTCTGGCTTAAGGCACCACTTTACGTTGGTCTGGCTGTTCTTCTGCAGGTTAATACTACGAGGCGAGTTGTCAACCAATACCACAAGTATTGGCTCAGTGGCACCACCTTTACCTGTCTGTTCTTGTCGTCAGGTACATACATACAGGGCAGTGTAGTGCCATTACCACAAGTCTGGCATCAGGCACCACACTTTACCCTGGTCTGTTCATTTCTGCTGGTCAAACAATGGACAGACTGCAGTGTTGTGCCAATACCACAGTCTGGCTCTGCACTCACACTTTACCTGGCTGGACGTTACTTCTGCAGGTCATACATACACAGGGCAGTGTAGAGCCATATACCAAAGTTGGCTCAGGGAAACCACCGTTTAACCCTTGGTACTGGCTGTTTTATGAACAGTGTTCATACAATAGGACTAGTGTAGAGCCTCAATACCACAAGTCTGGCTCAGCACCCCTTTAACCCTGGTCTGTTCTTCTGCAGGTGTCATACATACAGGTGCAGTGTGTAGAGCCAAGTACACAAGTCATGGCTCATAGACCATCTTTACCCTGTCTGTTCTTCTGCAGGTCTATTACTACCAGGTGCCAGAGTAAGTAGCACATATATCCACAAGTCTGGCTCAGGCAACCTTCTTCTACCTTGGTTGGTCTGTTCTTTGCAGGTCATACATTCAGGGCAGATGTTGAGCCCAATACAAAAGTCTGGTCATGGCACCACCTTTACCCTGGTCTGTTTCTTCTGCAGGTCATACATATCGGGCAGTGTAGAGCCAATACCACATGTCTAGACTCAGCACCACCTTTACACTGGTTTTAATGTTCTGACGCCATGTTTGACATATAAGAGCAATCATAAATGTTGTAAATTTATGTATGTAGGTTGAAAATGCACCCAGAACACCCCAAATCTTATGCAGGAATTACAAAGTGTTGGCTAGACTGCGCTTATTTGCACCAAAATTTATGGATAAGACTTTCACATACACTATAGAACAAGTTCCAATATAAAGCTTTTTGCCACCAGAAAAATGACAAGACTCGTCCATCCAGTTCAGTATAATTTTGCTGTAAGTGTTGATGCGGAGAAGAAGCAAAATAATCCCCATGACCTGTGCGGTAGCAAGTCAATTAGTCCTCTATTTTAGGAAAAAAATTCCTTCCGGACTATGGCAATCGAATAAATCCTGGATAGCAGCCGACCCCTTCATCAGCAATCATGTCACTATAACGTTGGGGTTATATTATTACATAGTGAATGTGTATCCAGAACTCCTTCTCCAGAAGTCATAGGTCACTATAAATGGTTATTATTATTTAACTATCTAGAAATGTATCCAGAACCTTATCCAGAATCATGGTCAATATAACTTGTGTATATTATTACATCTGAGAAATGTATCCAGATCTTCTCAAGAATCCTGGTCATATAACGTGTTATATTTTTACATCTCAGAATGTCATCCCAGACTTACTCCAGAATCCCTGCGTCACTATAACTTGTTCTATTATTACATCTAGAAAATGTATACACGATCCTTCTCAAGAATCCTTGGGTCACTATAATTGTTATATTTTTAGTCTAGGAAATGTCTCTCTGGACCTTCTCAGAATCCTGGTCACTATAACCTTGTTATATTATTAGATTTTAAATAACATGTCTCCAGAACCCTTCTTGTAACTCTGTTATTGATTTCAGCCATTGACATGTTCTCTGGCAGAGAGTTCCACAAGTCTCATGCTCTTACCATGTAAAGAATCCCTTTCTATGTTTATGTAGAAACCGTTCTTTCCTCTAGGACGTAGAGGTTGCCCATTGGTTCTTGTAACAGTCCCTGGAGTATAAATAAAAACTTTAGCTGGAGAGAGCTATTATTGACCTTTGATGAGATATTTATAAATATTTATTATGTCCCTAGAAGCCGTATTTCTCTAAACTAAAATAAACCCTAATTCTTGCTCAATCTTTCTGTTGTTAATGTTAGTCCACCAGTCCTATTTATTATTTTTGTTGCCCACCTTATGTACCTGTTCAAGCTCCTCAATGTTGAGTTTCTGTGACATTGGTGCCTCTCCAAAACTGTTCCCCAATATTACATGATGTGATCCTGAACAGGGACATATTATAATGGTAGAATGCTGTTTCAATCTTGTGCAATCTATGCCCTTTTACATCAAACCATAATCCTGTTTTATGTTTAATACAAATATTTATAAAGATTTTTTGGTTGGTTTTTTTTCCATTTTCCATCACTATCAATACTTTTTTTTTTTTTTTTTTATTCATTAGATTTTTTATTGAAATTATTCCAGTATTGTAATGGCGTACACAACCAAAAGGAGTACAACTCGTGAATGCAGAACATATGCAAACAAATACTAAAAATAAAGAATAACAAGCCATGGTACCATTATTGTAACTTATAATTAAGCATTTGGTAAACTATTACAGAGAAGTACTAGTTCTCCATTCATTAAGCGTCATTGTCTTGTGCAGAAGTAAATCTGATAGGCAATTCTGTCTGTTGGGCGCGACAGCGAGGGCAAGGTAACAACAGACACTCTTATTGCAATAAGGGTGTGTTACGACCACACACTATTCCACCTCTGTTCTTATGAGCTTATGCAACCTAAGTGTGGGAGGGTAAAAGGTTGATTTATGCTGTGGAAATTGAGTGTTTAACTCTATTCTCCGTCTTCTTTAAAGTTTGGGAGTATGGATCGATTTCCCAGTGAAAAGCCACAGTAAAGTCTATCGTCGGCAATAGGATGTGTTGAACCACCGTCAAAAATGTAAACGGCGTGTCCTTCAATAGAGTTGTCTAAAAACAGCGCAAGTTCTGTGAACCGGGTAATCTGCAGAGACTGTATAAGCTATCGTATTCAACAGTTACTGTTCTTTCCTGAGACAAACCTTTAATGATTGGACCAAGGACCCCACCAAATGTGGACAAAGAGATCCCAGCAGTACGATACTGTCTGTCTCCAACACATTTTGGAGGACCTGGAAAGATATGGGCTGGTGGGTTGGTCGGACAGGTGTGAGTGCAACGAGGAGAATCTTCCTCGAGGAGAGTGGAATGGTTAATTTACACTTCGAATGATTGGAGGTAGAAGCTCGCCGCGCTCCACCATTCCTCATAATGAAAATGATTTAGACAGTTCGATTTCCATTTGGAGAATGATTATTCCAGTGGTTTATGTTTCAGAATCAACTTTCATATAGCAGTAAGGTACGCGCTGTTTAGACTTTTAGTATAGGATCACTCCCTAGAAGGAATCATCAGAAGGGGGACCCTAGATTAGAGCAAGCAGACAGGGAGGGGGAGGGTGGTATCAGGAGAGGGATGGCGAATGCAGCGGTGTTCTAATTTGCATGTATAGATATAGAAATTGTGAATTGCAAGGACGTAATGAAAGACAAGTCCTGCAAAAGACTTAAATATCATCTGTAGAAAAGTCTCAAATCAGTGGACATCGTTAGAATCAACTCAAATCCGATGGATGTCTGGGATAGCTCCTAGTATAGCAGTTTGGACATATGGGGAACTGGTTCCTAGAGATCCTGACATGTTGTTTTTATTCACTATATGCTGTTGCCAAGTTCTGACTAGGTGTTATGTTGTGGTTAATCTGTAGTGAGAGAGGGGGAAGTGAGAAAGACCTAGCTGCATTGTCCAAGGCAGGTGATCCTTAACAGATCCTGGGCTTAGCATATGGCAGTTCTCAAATGGGAGTCCAATGGTCGGGATAGTACGGGCATTCCAGTGGCAGGAAATCGGTTCTAGAATAGCTGAGAGATTGTATGCAAGCAGATTCGGGATTGCCATACCTCCATATTGTTTCAGGTTAAAAAGGTATTGTTTTTGGAAACGGGGTTTTTTTAGAGCACCAAATAAATTTTAGGAAGAGGGCGTGGAGTTTAAACAGATTGTTGGGTGGGATTAAAAAAGGGAGGGCCCTGGCCATGTATAAAGATTTGGGGAGGAGAAGCATCTTGGAAAGATTAATTTTAGCAATCCATGACAAAGAAAATTGGTTAAGTCTAGAGATGTCTGCAGTTAAGGTTGAATGCAGATCAATCCAGTTAGATTCTATAGTATGGGAGAGGTCAGGAAAAATTTTAACCCCTAAATAGGTGATGTAGGAGCTAGACCAAGTAAAATTGAAGTGAGTTAGCCGGGATCGGAGTGAGGGTGAGCAATTAATAGGCAAAATAGTAGATTTAGCTACATTCAGCTTGTACAGAGAAACCTTTGAGTACAGCTGAAGTATGTCCAATAGAGCAGGTATAGAGACATCTGGCTGTTGACACATAACAAGTATGTCATCCGCATATAGGCTGGCCCTATGACTGTGACCAGCGATGTCAATACCTTTTATCAAAGGAGATGTTCTGATCAGTTCTGCGAGAGGTTCTATACACAGATCAAATATCAGGGGTGACAGTGGGCAGCCTTGCCTAGTACCATTCGTTATGGATCTGATAGGAAGCCTGTGGAGTAGACGGTAGCTGAGGGAGAAGTATATAATGCCGTAATTGCGTTGAATATAGGACCAGTGAATCCAAAACTTATCAGGACTTCTTTCAGATAGGACCAATTAATCCGGTCGAAAGCTTTTTCGCCATCAAGCGAAAGGAGGATTGAGGATAGCTTATCCTTGCTTAAGACCTGTAATATATTCAAAACCCGTCGAATTCCATCCCTAGTTTGACGGAGTCGGACGAATCCTACCTGGTCCAAATTTATCAATGCTGGAAGTACAGCATTAACCCGGGTGGCAATAATTTTGGCAAATAATTTGATGTCAGAGTTAAGAAGTGAGATGGGTCTATAATTGGATATTATGTCTTGAAGTTTATTAGGTTTGGGGATAGTCACAAGTGTGGCAGCTAACATTTCCGCCGGAGGGGGAGTCCCTGAGAGGAAGGAGTTAAAGGTATCCAATATACATGGGCAAAGGACTGGTTGGAAGAGTTTGTAGTATTCGTTATTTAAACCGTCGGGTCCTGGAGTTTTGTTAAGTTTAGCTTGAGTGATAACGCGTTGGATTTCTTCGGAGGTAATAGGGGAGCTAAGTGTGGCTAACTGCTCATCTGAGACTCTTGGTAAAGATATTTTATCTAAAAAAGAGTGGATATCTACCATAGTGCTGGGGGGGAGTGAGGGATCGTCTTTAAGGTTGTAGAGGGATTTGTAGTACTGGGCAAAAGAGTTTACAATAAGTTGGGGATTCATGACCTTTTGGTTATTAACAGTAAGAAAAGCTATTTTGGATCTGGCTTGGATTTGCCTAACCCTCCGTGCCAGAAGTTTCCCTGGACGATCTCCTTGCATGTAAAAATTCCAGCGAAGCCTGGCAAGGGATAATTCGTATTTCTGAAGACTTAAGATCTTCAGCTGTTGTCTCAGAGAGCGTAGTTGTTCAGTCGCGGCTGGGGAAGGGGATTTTTGGGCGAGCTCATCCGCAATACGGATTTTCTCTAACAAGTCAGTCCACTCTTTTTCTCTCTGGATGCAATTTTAAGAAGAATGCCACATATAAACGCCTTATAGGCACACCAGATCATGGAGGGTAGGGGTACTGAAGCGTTATTTAGGTTAAAATATTCTTGTAATGATGTATTAATTTCTTCTACGATTGGAGGAGACTTTAATAGGAAAGTGTTAAGTCTCCAGGGGAAATGTAGGGGGAGAGGGGAATTGTCATTCATTGTGAGAAAAGTAGGAGCGTGATCGGACCATGTTCTGTGACCTATGTCCGTGGAGAGAACTCCTGGAAGAGCTTTCCTATTGACCAAAAAGAAGTCAATGCGGGAGTATGAATTATTAGGGGCTGAGTAAAAGGAGTAGTCGGTTTCGTCGGGGTGAGAGTACCAGGGGTCATGCAAGTTCTCGATAGCTAGCAGGGACTTCAGATCCTGTTGCTGTGAGAGGGGTGCTCTAGATTTGTCTATCTGTGCGTCAACAACCAGATTGAAACTCCGCATAAAATAAGATTGCTATTATGGAGATTGTTTGCCTTGGCAATAACTTTGGAGATGAAACGGAGTTGACGTTTGTTGGGCGCATAAAGTGTGGCGATAACATATTCTATCGAATTAATTATACAGTGTAAAATGATGTATCTTCCATTATTATCCACAATGGAGTGGTTAAGAGAAAAGGAAACAGTATCCTTAATAAAAATCGCTATGCCTGATTTTTTCTGCGCAGAGGAAGTGAGAAAATAGGTCGGGAACTTTCTATGTCTTAACCTATAGGAGTCTTGTCCTCATAAGTGTGTCTCTTGAAGACAAACAATGTCAGCCCTAGACTTCAAGACGTCTCTCCAGAGGATAGACCTTTTAAAGGGCAAATTGAGCCCATTAACATTTAAATATAAAATTTTCAACCCCATGGTGAAAAAGGGGAGAATGCTGTATGAGTGATCTGATATATGTCAGAAACCGCTGGAGAGAGGTAGAATGGAGAGATCAAAAAACACGTTATGATATACATGGCATTAAATTGGTAAGAACAGAAAACCTTTGGAGACAACATTAGAAAAAAGAAATAACAAAACAAATTCGGAGACAAGTAACAGTATTTCCAAAGTTTGGAAATAAGCATCAAGTAGGACACCCAGAGATGGGGTAAGTCCTGAGGAAGGACCTGCAAAGGAAGAGATGTTAAACAAACAACAAGGAAGTTATGCACTTCATAAGGGATCAGAAGCATTTTGAGAAGAAATATGCACTGCCTGGAAGAACGCGATCAGTCATTCGCTCTAGATCTAGAACAACTTGCTTTATCGGTCCGGATGGGTGAAATGACTTCGGGTCTTTTGTCACCTTTATTTTTCGAGGGGGTAGCGGAGGTAGAGGATATCAAACCCCAAGTTAGCAGAGTCTCCTTGGCCATTGAGGGGGAGGTACAGATCATGGTTTTTGAGTCTGTAGTGATTATAAGTTTTACGGGAAAGCCCCAATGGTATGGGATGTTATTATCTCTCAGGTTTCTGGTAAAGGGGGCAAATTATTTCCGGCGGAGCATTGTACCCGCTGAGAGATCAGGATAAATGGATATGTCCTTAAATCTGTCAGGTAAATCAGAAGAATTGCGAATAGCTTTAATGGAATCGGTCTTTGGTTGTAAAAAAAATGAATTCTGGCTATTACATCTCTGGGCAAGGAGGGGGAGAGATGTTTAGGCTTTGGACGCCGATGAATGCGATCCACCTTGAGATCCAGGTCCGAGTCATCCGGGAGTACTAGAGACATGAGGTCAGTTAGGAATTGGGATAGCCGGTCTGGAGAAATAGATTCTGGAACGCCACGTAGCCTGATGTTGTTACGTCTTGAGCGATCATCAAGGTCAAGGAGTTAGGAGGACAGCTTCTGGACCTCTTCCTCCAGCGTAGCATTAGCATCTATGAGCTGATTCTGTGATGTTGCGAACTCCGCCATTTTTATCCCGATATGTTCCGTTCTGGAAACAAGTGACTGGATATCCAATCTGAATTCTCCCATCATTTGTTTGAAATCGGCTTGGAGAGACTCCCTGAATGAGGAGAATAGGCGTTGGAGTGTATGTTCCGAGGTACAGAAGGGATCCTAGTGGTGCCGTTGTTCCATGTCTTCAGAGTCTTGTCTAGAAGAGGCCTGAGAAAGGGGTGGGGAAGCGTTGCGACAGTCCATGCTTCGTGATCGGGTGGACGGAGTATGGAAGAATTCGGTAAGCTTGGTAGGGTGAGATTTGCCACCTTTTTTGAGTTGCCCCCCCATCTGGGTCAGATGATAAGAGGTGCTGGGATTGGGTATTTTGTGCCTTAAAATTCTTAAATATGTTTGGCGCGTTATAAGTTGGGAGTGGCAGATGTTGAGGCAGAGGAGGGAGTGGAGAGATCCCAAAGGATAAAGAGGTGCAGACTGTGAACAGTACCCCAGGAGCAAGCTCAGGATCCGTGATAGATTATAATCTCCGTGGTAACAGGCAAGGAGGATAACCAAGAGAGGCAGTAAGTATGGCTTCAGTAATTTATGGTTGAAGAGGAGGGCAGCAACTCTTAGTATATATGGGGAGAATCACAGCAGGCACCTTTCTTGTGAGAGCTCGCGCCAATAAGAGACAGGCAGTAGGTAACCCTGATTTCTGAAATCTCTCTTGCTTTATTCCACCTGCTTTCTGAAGGGAGACTCTTAGCTAAGGAGCAATAGATATGCAGCTGGTAGAGATATATTTGTGATGAATTTGTGAGTGGAAGACGACTGTCCTGAACACTATTTCCAGGAGGCTGTGGCACTTGGAGCTAAGCACCCTGCGATGAGGGAGTAGAGAATGCAGCGGAAGATGGCCGCCGTGTGCCCCCGAGGGGGGAAGGAATTCTCGCGCGCACGGATGGGGCAGGCAGATATAAGGGCTCCGGGACTACCAGCTAATATACTGGAGCAAACGGCACCTTACCAGACGGGCAGCTCAGTAGGTGGGCTTCGTAGTCTCCGTTATTTAGTCACTGGCGGGATCCGGTGTGGGAGCGGTGTCTGCCTGTAGTTAGACGGGAAGAGGCCTTGGGGGTCACGGAGCTTACCGCTGCGCGCCCGCACCGCCACCTCTCACACCCCGACAGGTGTAGGATCGGGAAACACTCGGGGAGACCTGCTCTGGGCGGACCTCACCTGGCGACGAGCACCAATGGATGAGCCTTCTTCCGGTGAGTTCCGTCCGTGCTTGTGCTTCTTGTTAAGCTGCTTAAAGATGGCGCCCGCACCCGCTACTGAGCTCCGACAAGGAGATGAGGCACTGCCGCACAGCTATATCTACAGACTGCAGCCCGAAAACGAGTCACCAGGACCCCGGCAGGATGAGAGGTCAGATGGTCCGGGAATAATAGGCAGATTTTGGCTTATTTGAGCCGATTTAGTTGAACTTCTCACAGAGGTCCCGCACTAGGCGTCCGACAGTATGCAGGACCAGGCCACGCCCCCCCACTATCAATACTTTTAACCCTTTCCCACCGCATGGTCATAATAATACGGCTCTTCTATATGGACATATGAGGGCTTGTTTCTATGCGGGACAAGATGTTATATTGAATACTGCCATTGACCGTAGTATATAATGTACTGGCAACCGGAAAAAAATGTAAGTGGGGTGAAATGTTAAAAAAACGTACTTGCGGCATGTTTGTGGGGGCTTTGTTTTTCCGGCGTTCAGTTTTCGGTATTATTGATGTGTTATCTGTATTCTGCAGGCTGATACGATTACGATGATGGCAAGTATGTGCAGTTTTCGTTATGTTTTAGTACTTTTAAAAAGATAAAAACATTCTGTATTTCTCACATTTCCTCTGCGGCGCCATTTTCTGCCACCAACAGCTTTTTCTGTTTTTCACCTTTGGACCTGAGTGTGGGCTCTTTTTTTTTTTTGTTGACTGAAGGGTCGTTTTTTATTGGTACCATTTTGGGATCAATACAACTCTTTTTTTTTGTTTCTATGGTCTTCAGGATAAATGCTGTAATATTTTAATAGGTCGGAATTTTACAGACGCGGCAATATTGATTATGTGCAACTTTATTTTTTCATTATTTTATTTGCAAAATGGCAATAGGGGAATGATTTGAACTTTTAATAGTTTTCATTATTTTTTAAACTTAAAAAAAAAAATTTCAACTTTAACATACAGACCTTGATCACTCGGGGGTACAATCGCATATACAATCTCTTGCATTATATTGATAATGCAGAAGAGTGTACCAAGATGGCTGTTCTGTAACTTGAGGAAATAGAAGCGATTACACGGCGGCTATGGATGCCTTCATCAGGCTTCCAGCCACCATGGTAACCAATTCTTGCCCCTCAATCTTGCTATCTTGGGAGAGGGTGGGGGGGCAACAGATGGAGAACATTCCTCATTCATTTAGAAACAACAGTTGCGATCACTGCGTCTTCTGAGCGGTTAAAGAGCAGGAGTCAGAAGTAAAAAAATTCTGAAATCCTGCAGTTTCCACTTTGGCCACTAGGGCTAATAATAGTCTGACTTTTGTTCTGTAGAGAAATCTTTTCAGCAGTCTCCTCATTATCAGCACAGGCAGAATTACACTGAAAGGAGAGCCCAATGTGTATAGATAACACAGGATCCAGCAGTCACAATAGGAGATGTCACAGCTCCCCCTCCCTGCACATTGACTTCTTCCCAGGTCACAGAGCATGCCTAGAAAACTCTCCTATACAAGTCAACGGGCCCCCTCCTGTTCACAGGCTCCTACCCTGTTTCCCGGAAATAAGACAGAGTCTTATATTAATTTTAGACGAGCTAAGACTTATTTTTAGGGGATTTCTTATTTTTCCATGAACAAGAATTCACATTTATTGTTGAACAAAAAATCAACATGTATTAATATATTGTAGTGATTTCATCACAAACATCAGCATAAGCAGCCAAACTCTGAATTGCATCAAAAAAATGTACTACGTCTTATTTTCAGGGTATGTCTTATTTTCGGGGAAACAGGGTATGTCCATGTAGCTGCCGTAAAGCATCTCTCTAAATGCTGCTAAAAGCAGCTCAGGCAAGATGGCCGCCTCCATAATAAATATATAGAAAATATTATATATTTATAGAAAAAATTACATTCAGAAAATAAAAACAGCAAAGAACAAAATAATACGGATCAGTATCTGGTTTTAATTAGTAAAAAAAATCAAAACATTGGCTATAGATACCCTTTAATGGAAAATCTATCCTGATTGGTTAGTTTCTCTGTTTAGATATTTTTTTTTGCATTAACATATATATATATATATATATATATATATATATATATATATATCTCAATCATTCTGTAGACTGTATGTTAAAGTTTTTCATATTTCCAATTCACTTTGGGCAGTGTCCCATTAGGGCTGCGGCATTTTTTGGTGTATTTTGTGCTGAAAAACTGTTGAAGCCCTATTTTCTATATAAATGAACACCAAAACTAGGCGCATTATTCGCCAGGCACGACACCTTGGAATGCGCCTAAAGTAGGCGCATCCAATATGCCAGCATTGATATGCTATGCACCTACATTATGCTATGTGCCTAGATTAGGCGCATCAATTATACTAATCAAAAACGTACACATAGGCTGTATGGACAAAATATTGAACTTTACTTCATTTTTATAAATTGGTGCATAAAAGACATAGTTCTATGACGAACACCTTAGGCAATGAAAAACATATGAAAACGTGGCAGTACTTAGCTGTATAGCTTCTCCTGTTTAGGAGGTGAGTGGTAGTCCCATAGTAGACTAGTAGGAGCTGATCATGCTGAGTTGCAGCCCAGTGCCGCCATGCATTGACGCGACGTTTCGGAAGGCACGCCTTCCTTTCTCAAGCATGCGTTGTAAGGCTATGTTCACACGGCTTAATTGCGGGACGTAATTACGCCCCGCAATTACGCCGTGTGGACGGGGCGGGGCGGGAGCGGGGGAGTAAGCAGGGGGCCGGCACTTCGCCGGCCCATTGACTATCACTGCTAGCGGCGCGTATACGCCGCTAGAAAATGACATGTCAATTATCTCCCCGCCCGGCGGATTCGCCGGGCGGGGAGAGGAGACGTAATCCATAGTTCTCTATGAGAACTGTGGATTACCGTAATGACTGGGCCGTATTTCGGCCCGTAATTGGCGCACTTCGGCGCGTAATTACGGACCGAAATACGGCCCATTTTAAGCCGTGTGAACATGGCCGAAAGGCACGTCATCCTCTTTATTCACTGACCAAGATTGCACAGGTGTGCATGTCATGTTATCTATACTGAAAACATATACTAACATCACTGTTAAAAACAATATATATATCTCAAGCTTAGAGGACATGAAAAAGGTATAGGAGCATATTTTATATAGTGCATAAGTTACAAATAGCAACGTAAACTCAAAGACTCATTTAACCCCTTTGGTGCAATTGTATCCATTGTTGCAATCCAATAAGCCTCCCTCTGTAGTAACCTAGTTTTATTTTGGCATATATCTGAGATGTTCACTTGTTCAAGTACACACCAACGTAAATCACAGATATTATGTTGGTATTCATTGAAATGTTTCGCTACAGTTGTTTCACCAAATTTTGTGGGTACGTCTGAGCTATCTTTTTTGTTTTTAAAATTTCTAATAGCACTTTTATGTTCCCTATCCTGATTCTCACTGGGCGGCTGGTCTGTCCTATATACCATTTGCTACATGGACATTTTAACATGTAGATTACGTTGTTGCTAGTGCAACTAAAGTATCCTTTTAATGGTATATCATATCCCTGATGTGGATGTTTAATTGTTGAACCTTTAATAATAGCGGAACAGTTGTTGCACGATAGACAAGGATGTTGTCCCATTGCGTTTAGTCCGAAGGATTTTTTGTCTGGAAATTTTGTTTTAGGGCGCAAGTCAGAGTGTATAAGGCTGTTGCCTATTGTTTTACCACGTTTATATATGAAACGTGGTTTGTCCCTAAACAGATGCCCAAAAACTTGGGGTCAGTTTTGTAGCAAGTGCCAATTATGATTAATGGCATTTTTTATGATGTTAGAATGCTAAATCATACGTGGAAATGAAATTAAATCTAGTGTTGTTTATTCGTTACTTTCCTTTAATAAAAACTCTTCTCTATTTTTTGCTCTGATTTCTAAACCTATCTGTACCAATTTTTTCTCATTGTAACCTCTTTTCACGAATTTGTTAACCAATTCCTGCATTTTTAAATCAGCTTGATCGATGGAGAATGTTATTGCGTTCTGTATTAGCATATAATGTATTAGCATATATTTAATATTTAATAAAAAATAATTGTGCATACATTGCACACACAAAAAAACCTTACACATATTAGGTATACACACGATCGTAATAACCTGTAGAATTAATCACAAGTTATTAAGTGTGGTGTAAAAAAAAATGTAAGCAAACCCAAAAAATTTTAAAAAATGTGAAAAAAAAAATGTCTGCAATTATTTATATGTGAATTTAAACTATTCCCCCATAAAGTACATCTTGTCTCGAATAAAACGAGGACTCATACAACTGCGTAATTGAAAAAATAAAAAAGTTACAACTGTTGAAATGCAAGGAGGCAAAAACTAAAAAAAAATTGTTCTTGTCATTAACTACTTTTCAGGCGTCCGGCTTAAAATGGTGATAGTAAGAGAGTATCCTACTGCTGGGATCCTAGTGATCAGATGTAATCTGTTGGGGAAACCTGGCAGCTAGTATTCGGTTTCTCTACAGCATTACCACAGGAGAAATTAAAGGGGTTTTGCCACGATCTAAAAGCATGGCCAAAAGCCACAGTGCAGACTGGAGAGCCGGTGTGTTCGGCTCTGCTTGGAACTCCCATAGAATAGAATGGAGAGTGTCTGTGCAAGCGCCACTGGCTCTCCAGTCTGCGATGTGACTTTCGGGAGCCCATACCTGAGACAGCATATCTTAGCGTTATGCCATCACTTTCTATCATGGTACAACCCGTTTAAGCATTATGTAATGTCCATTCAACTCAATGGACTGTGTATGTAGTGCAGGATAGAGCAGGTCCTCCAGAGCATGAGCAGAGGCATAACTTGAAGCTCTGGGGGCCGAGTGCAAAAAGTGAAATGGGCCCCCATACATATGTATGTATGTATGTATGTCATAGTTGCCAACTTTTGAAAATGAACAAACAGGAGATCTTAGTGGGCCCATCTTGGGCCCATCTTGGGCCCATCTTGTCGGTATGTCACGCCCCTTCAAAAAGCCACTCCCACTCCACCTAACTGCATAACGGCTTTGGAAGAAAGCCAGGTAGATGCCCTTATAGCCAGGTAGTAGCCCCCCATAACCAGGTAGTGCCCCTTACAGGCCGGTAGATGCCCCCTTGTAGCCAAGTAGATGCCCCCTCTGTAGCCAGGTAGAGCCAAATTTGTAGCCAGGTAGATGCCCCCCTTTGTTAGCCAGGTAGGTGCCCCCCTTTGTTAGCCAGGTAGTGCCCCCTTTGTTAGCCAGGTAGTGCCCCGTTTGTTTGCCAGGTAGTGCCCCCTTTGTTTGCCAGGTAGTGCCCCCATTGTTTGCCAGGTAGTGCCCCCTCTGTTGCCAGGTAGTGCCCCCATTGTTTGCCAGGTAGTGCCCCCATTGTTGCTAGGTAGTGCCCCCATTGTTGCTAGGTAGTGCCCCCATTGTTGCCAGGTTGTGCCCCCATTGTTTGCCAGGTAGTCCCCCCTCTGTTGCCAGGTAGTGCCCCCATTTGTTGCCGGGTAGTGCCCCCATTGTTGGCCAGGTGATGCCCCCATTTTTTGCCAGGGTAGTGCCCCCTTTCTGTTGCCGGGTAGTGCCCCTCTCTTGCCAGGTAGTGCCCCATCTGTTAGCCAGGTAGTGCCCCCATTGTTGCCAGGTGATGCCCCCAATTGTTTGCCCGGTATTGCCCCCATTGTTGCCCGGTGATGCCCCATTGTTGCCAGGTAGTTGCCCTCTCTGTTACCCAGGCATGCCCCCTAAAGCTAATAAAAATAAAATAATAAATCCACTTCCCTTACCAGGCTCCAGCAGCGCGGCCAGCTCCCTGCCCGTCTCCTCAGCGGCGCAGGGAAGTGAAGCAGCCGCGCGTCACTTCCCCTGCGCCGCTGACATGTGTGTACCGCGCGCACAGACGCCGGACATACAGGGGGAGAGGGAGGAGGGAGCGCTCCCTCCTGCCCTACCCCCACAGTGAGACCGGGGCGGGTGGGGCGGACGCTGCGGCCACTTCACCCGCCTGTAGGAGCGGCCCGCGGCGCAAGGATAGCGCGCCCCCGCTACTTTGTGCCGCGGTAATTTAAAGGACCCCCGCCGCCTGCAGGCGGCGGGGGAATGCCAACTCCCCCGGGAGGGCGGAGGGGACCCAAAAAAGCGGGACCCCCCGCCAAAAACGTGAGAGTTGGCATGTATGATGTATGTATGTATGTATGAAAGTGTTGTGCAAACTGAGCAGCCGCTTTAATCATGACTGGTAGCAAAATCCTATAGCGTCTATGGTTAGAATATCTGCAGGAACTTTTAGTAAAATATAAAAAAATTTTAAGTCACGTCTACACAGCACTGGTTTTTGTGGGATTTCAAGCAGATTCAGTATTTAGAATCTGCAAAAATCCGACTATAACCAGCGCCCATAGACCTCAATAGAAAATTCAAGCTGCAGTCTACACAGCACAAATTTTCTATTGGCAGATTTCAAAATCGCCGGCTTATTGAACGTATTACAGCGGATTCTAGTGTACTTCAGTGTTAAAGGGCTGGCCAAAATCCGAAAACCGACCACAAAATCTACACCAAAAACTGCGGTACGGCGATTGTAAAATAGCGTCGGATTTCCAATAGCATTGTACCATTGCCGTGTAGACAGTGTCGGACTGGGGTGCCTAGGGTCCACAGGGGAAGTTGACACTAGGGGCCCATCCTACAGCTATGGTAAATCAGAGTATATACCTCTTACAGTATATTCTGACTCTTGCTTTTTTGCCTCTTCTGAGAATGTGTATGGAGTTAAAAAACAACTTTAGGCCCATGCTTAGGGGCTCACCGGGGGTTTCACCTATTCCCCTGTGGCCAGTCTGAGCCTGCGTGTAGTCATAGCCTAAGGGGCTGTTTACATGGCACAGGACAAATACCGGTCGGTTTATCCGACCGGTATTTGTCCTGTTTTCGTGCCGTACACACGGCCGCCGGGGGAAGACTTTTCTCCGCGGTTAGCGGAGAAAAGCCCTCCCCCTTCACATAGACATGTTCATAAACCGTCCGAAAACCGGTCGGAAGAATGAACATGTTCCGCGGAAAATTGAGGTCCGTTTAAAAGTTTGTCAGCTGGTTTGCAGCAGTTTTTCAAAACCGGCAGAAAAACAGTGCCGTGGGGACAAGGCTTAAAGGGGTTGTCTCACTACAAGGATTGCTTTTTATATTGAAGATCTTGCAAAAACAAGTCACTTTGCAATATATGTCAATTAACAGTATCCTACCTATTCTGAGATATCCTCTCTTGTATGGATTGCATCAGCCCCTCAGGTCGCTATAGCTACAGACCTGTACGATCTCTCCTGATAGGCTGCCAGCACTGGTTGCTATAGCTACAAACCTGGCTTCTACTGCAGCCTAGTGGAAGCCAGCCCTGAATTCAAAATGAAACCAAGAAAACAGGACTGATATAAGATTAATCAATGTAGTGAGACAACCCCTTTAAGGGTACATCCACACGACCAGTAAAATTTACTCGTCGGATTCTAACGTTGAAAACTGCATCTTTTTTATTTTCAATATATTTCATGTGGATTTTAGGTAGATTTTTTCCAGGCGAATTCCAGCGGATCTCATAGTCAAGTCCCATTCATGTCTATGGGGTTTGGATGTGGATCCAATCAAGAAATGTTTTAGACACCTTTTTTGACGTGAAATTGGGCATATTGTAACTTTTATTTTTACTCTAAAAATGCATTGTGTAGATGGGGATATTTGCATATTTTCTATTGAGGTCAATGGGGATGATTTACATTGGTCTTAGATGAGTATTTAAAGTCGGAATCTGTGTGGATTCTGATTTGAAATACTAATCATGTAGACAGACTCTTAGCATAAAATTAGACAAGACAGTCTTAAAGGGGTTGTCTCACTACAAGGGATTGCTGCTTTTTATGTTAAAGATCTTGCAAAAACAATTCACTTTGCAATATGTGTCCATTAACAGTGTCCTACCTATTCCTAGATATCCCCTCTTGTATGAGCTGCTTCAGCTCCTCAGGTCGCCATAGCTACAGACCTGTTCAATCTCTCATGATAGGCTGCCAGCACTGGTCGCTATAGCTACAGACCTGTTCAATCTCTCCTGATAGACTGCCAGCATTGGTTGCTATAGCTACAAACCTGTTCAATCTCTCATGATAGGCTGTCAGCACTGGTTGCTATAGCTACAGATCTGGCTTCTACTGCAGCCTAATAGAAGCCAGTAAACACGCCCCTGAATTAAAATTGAAACCAAGAAAACGAGATGAATCAATGTAGTGAGACAACCCCTTTATGCCTGGTTCACATATGTGTCAAAGGTTCTGTTCGGAACTTCCGTCACATATTCCACCACAGCGGACACCCGACGGACCCATTGTAATTAATAGGGTCTGTCGGGTGCTGTGGTCAGTATCCCATGGCTTCCGTTTTTACCTCTGTACCGGGGGTTGCAAATGGAACCAAGGGTGCAGATATGAAGCAAGCCTTAGGGTGTGTTGACACGGCGTTTTGGGTCCGTGTGAACATACGCTTTTAGATGCGTGTTTGGGTCCGTGTTTGCTCGCAATGTAAAACACATATCGGCGTTTAGATGAGTGATCCCCGATGCATGTCTCACTCCGTCTTTCGGATCCGGCATGTCAATTCTTGATCCGAAAGATGCAGCAGGAGCTCTATAATAAACTATAGGGTGCGACCCTGCTGCATCCAACACGGATCCAAACACGCAGCTGCCTGTTGGATCCGATCAACACTACGTTTTTGGATGCGATTTTAGGTTCCAATACGGATCCGAATTGGCACAGGTTAGAACTGTCTAGTCTACATCTTTTTTAAGTTGGCTTACTCTGTGCTGCATGATAAATCCAGAAACCTCCCATGTGATCAAAGAAAAGGAATATAATCAAAACTACTATCCAATTAGAACAATTCCTTTAAAATATAACTTTTAATCAAAATTATTAAAATACCTTATCAAAATCCACAGTGAGAACACCCAAAAAGATATAAACGATGCTATGGGACAGCTAGCCAAATTGGCAGTGAAAGCAGCTTCACCTATCACGTCCCTATCAAGATACCTATTATCTGCCTAATACAGAGAACCCGCCCCGATAAGGGCGACCCTGCAATAGTGGGCTCTAGTTGTTCCTATCAAATACCATAAATCTATCACACAGTGGAGGGTTAATGTCGGTACCCCCACCGTGTGTAAGATACGGGAGAAAGAAAATAGGTATGCAAACAGGTAGACAACTACACAACGTTTGAATAGTATCACCAATGTATCTGCATAACGTTAGAAAAGTAGATAGCTGGTTAGAGCCAAAAAAAAAGGGGATACATGTACTACGGCATTTAAATCAGCACATTAATCCCCATAAAGCAACAGATTAATCCCCAGATGCAGCGTTTCGTCCCAATCTCAGGGATTTATCAATGGGGTTAAAGAAACCAAAAGTGCCAAACCGCTAATTACCATACTCAAGGTATCAAGCATGGACTAGACTAGATACATAATACCTGATAAAAGGATCAAAATCTTCATGTTAGGCTGGTATGCCTGAAAATAAAGGACAAAAGGAAGATTGGTATATTCAAATCACCCCAAATTCTTCCATTTATAAAAAGCATACTACAAAATAGTTAAAAACATACTGAGCAGCGTACCTGACCAGCATATGAAAGCTAGTATGCTCCCCGGTGGGTACTCCTTTGGAAAGGATAACACAGGATCCACCAGTCACAATAGGAGATGTCACAGCTCACCCTCTCGGCCCCCCCTCTCCTCCGTGCACAGTGACTTCTTCCCAGGTCACAGAGCATAACTAGAAAACTCTCCTATAGAAGTGAATGGGACTGAGTCAGTCTTAAAGGGGTTGTCTCACTACATTGATTCATCCTACCTCAGTCCTGTTTTTTTGGTTTCATTTTTAATTCAGGGGCGTTTACTGGCTTCCACTAGGCTGCATTAGAAGCCAGGTCTTTAGCTATAGTGACCTGAGGAGCTGATGCAGACCATATAAGAGGGGTTATCTAGGAATAGGTAGGACACTGGTAATGGACACATATTGCAAAGTGACTTTTTTTTGCAAGATCTTTAACATAAAAAGCAGCAATCCTTGTAGTGAGACAACCCCTTTTAAGGCTCCTACGTGTATGAAACTGCTGTAAAGTATCTCTCTGACTGCTGTTAAAGCAGGGCCAGCAGGAATGTCGTCCCCACAATCCTATATAGACGGCTGAATTTAGAAATCTACAATGAGGAAATAAAAATGGCTAAGAGGAAATGTACGGTATATAGATCAGGGCCTTGATTAAATAAGTAAAAAAAAAAAAATTGTCGTCAGGCACACGTTGCACCAAGTTTGTCCGCACACCTGTTCACACATCTATGGAACCGGCAAAATACGATAAAAAAATGGCGCAGGTGAATTCATAGATGTCGCCCATAATAAATGTGGTGTGAAGCCTGTACAAAATAATTTTTGGCACAAATTGGCACAGAATTCTGGCACAATTGCCTTGGTAAATTTGATATATGTGCTCCAGTGTTGCTGCTGCCCGTCACTGTCCGTGGAGCTGAAGCAATTATTGTGAGTGGTGCTATAGGTAAATGCACAGGACAGAACGACATGTGAAGACATCTGTACTTAACATAATCAAACTCGATCTGATTTCCGCACAGATAGCTCAGTGTGCGATTCGGTTACTATCTAGCACAGAATCCTGCCAGGCATTGTGGAGAGGAAGTTAATGAGCTGTCCTCTGTATCTAGTGAATAGAATGGAAAGTACATCAGTCCCAAGGCAGCAGTCCTGTCAGCAGTGGAAATGCTAAGGTCTATGTAACATGACTTTCCCTGTAGCAGAGACTATTACATTACATACACATATTACCTGCTGCTGCTACTGCTGGGATTAATCGGTTTGCACTGTTTGGCTTGGTATCCTCAGCATAACAAAACTATCGTATTTTCGGCACTTTTAGTAGTGTAAAACCACCGAAAATTTTTCGGCAGCCCCATGATACAATGTAAAAACGAAGGGGACACAGTTCTTTTTTTTCCGCTCATCTTTGGTGACCGGGGAAAGTCAGCATGTTTTAAACATTTGTTTTGGGTGGGGGGGGGGGGGGGGGGGGGGGGGGGGGGGGGGGGGGGAGGGGGGAGGGGGGGGGGGGGGGGGGGGGGGTTAGATGTTTGGGGGGGGGGGGGGGGGGGGGGGGGGGGGGGGGGGGGGGGGGGGGGTTTTTCCTTTTGCCCCCAGGAAGGCCCCCCGTTTTTCCAAAACCCCTTTCAAAAAGGCCCCCCGGAGGAGATCCCCCATTTTTTGCCAGGGAGTGTCTGAGAGTTAGTCCCCCTTTTTAAAAATTTATTTAGAGTGGGCCCCCATCCCTATGCCCCCCCTTTAAAGGATGCCCCATGCCCCCCATTTTGCAAGGGTCCTATTTTGCCCGGGACCCCCAAATTTCCGGAAATTCCCCCCGAGCCCTATTACCCCCTTTGTGAATTTCCCCCCTTTATGCCCTAATCCTTTCCCTTGGGGTATGCCCCCATTTACCATTTCCCCCCATTTACCAATCCCCCATTTTAAAGGTGTCCCCCTTTTTTTAATGGCCCCCATTTTAAAAGGGGGAACCCCCCTTGTACCGGAAGCCCCCCATTGGGTTTTTTCCCCCCCCCCTTAAAAATAAAAAAATAAAACCCTTAAGAAGGTTAAGGGGCCCCCGGGCTTCCCCACATTCCAAGGGGGAATAAAAAGGGGTACCCCGTACCGCATGTTTACCCCTGGGGCCCAAAAAAAGGGGGGGGGACCCCCCTTTCTAAGGGGGTTTGGGGGGAGGGCCCGGTTTCCGGGCCCCCCCAAAAAAAAAACCCCCGCCCCTTGGGGGGGCAAAACCAATCCCCCCCGGGGGGGGGGAGACCCAATAAGGCGGCCCGCCAAAAAGGGGAGTTTTTGCATTTGGGCCAGTTATATTTTTCACTGACCTTTGAGTTCTTTCGTGGTCTTCCCATACAATCAATTGTACGGACCAATGGCAAACAAAAACCGAAAACCGACAGCGTATTTTTGCGCAAAACGTGACAAAAACACGCGGCCGTGCATCAGGAGAAAGAAAACAGTCGACTTTCAGCCATTTTTTGTCCAATGTAGTGTGGACATAGTCTGAAAGTGTAGCTTCTGTGCAGTTTTGTAGGATCAAGCAATTTAGATAATATAGGAAAGTGGAAGCCGGTATCTGGACCCTACTGTTATATTTTTTTAAAGGATAGGGGGCATCTATAATTCGCCCTTTTTTTTTGCCCCTATATAGCCGGTTCTATTTGATGACAGGGTCGGCCAAACTTGGCGCAATGTCCGCCTGATGACATATTTTAATGCACCAAAGATTGGTGCGAAACTGCCATACAATGTTTACTGCATTACACTCTATCGCCATTTTTGAGTGTATTGCGACAAAAATGTTTGCTGCATAACACTTTCATTCTGTCCTATTATACACTCCTTTATATCTAATTAGAACTGGTTTGATGGCGCCAAGTTACAAAAATGGCGTGTGCAAATTTATAGACGTCATCCTCATTGTATTCGCTGTGCACTGCTTCTCTATTTTGTGGATTTTTTGTATGCCTCCAATTTTTTTCTCTGTTAATGCTGTTAATGACTATAAGCTTCAAGGATATGTGTGTGTGTATAATATATGTATATATGGAAGTACATTTGTACTTTAACCAAAACTATTCACAGGTTGCTACTTTACATAAAAATATATAGAGTTGAAACCAGAAATTTACATAGGGCTTGTTCACACGACGTTTTTGATCCTTTTTACGGATCCGTTTTTGATAGGTGAAAAACGCAACAGTTGATACTTTATTTGGATACGTATTGCATGCTTTTTATGGATCCGCTTTCCGGATGCGTTTTCAGAATGAAGAAGAAAATCAATATCTCTGTCTCTCTGTCTCTGTCTCTCTCTCCCATTCATAGTTCTCCTGTGCGCCCCAAGCCCATTCATAGTTCTCCTGTGCGCCACAAGCCCATTCATAGTTCTCCTGTGTGGCAGCGCCGACAGCAGCAGCTGACCAGCAGCGGGGGCACAGTCAGCTCGGCGCAGCGGGGGCACAGTCAGCTCGGCGCAGCGGGGGCACAGTCAGCTTGGCGCAGCCGAGTTGAGCAGCAGCGGGGACACAGTCAGCACGGCGCAGTCGACAGCAGCCATGCCCAGCGCCGACAGCACAGTCAGCTCGGCACAGACGAGCCCAGCAGCAGCAACTCCAGCACGGCTCTACAAGCCCAGCAGCAACACCTCCAATCCCACGATCCAGCCCCCTGCAGCAACGCTCACCTCCATCAGCTGTGAACTGCGATTTTCGGATGCGCTTTCAGCCGGCAATACGTACCCACAGTGTGGAGCGCTTTTGGACAGGTGCCAAAAGCGGACTCCATTATCTCCTATGGGCTTTCACTTGCGTAAACCGCAATAAGAATTGACATATCAATTCTTAAAGCGGATGTGAAAAGCGCAGAAGAGCTCTCAAAATCGCAACGCCGATCTCCCTTGAGAACGGCGATGCGCTGTTGCCATTTAAAGCAATGTTAATCACACTGAAAATGTTAGAACCGATTTAAGGATCCGTAAAACGGATCACAACAACGTCGTGTGAACAAGCCCACACTGTATAAAAAGACACATCTGCAAAACTTTGCAAATAGTTTGGGTTAAAATGTACTTCCATTTTGTGTATACAGTTACCATGCAGACCTATTTGTTTCATGACTATAGTTCAACGCATGTACAGTAATAGGGAAGATGATTTCGACAAACCTGGGGACCTTTGCCAGACCTCTAAGGGCATGTTCACACGGCATGTTGACTCTGTGTTTGCATACGCTTTTAGATGCGTGTTTGGATCCATCTGTTGGACCGTAAACAGACCCAAACACGCATCTAACAAATAACAATGTGATTTACATTGTTTTTGATGTGAGACGCGCATTGGCGTTCACACGAGTGATCTGTTCAGATCCGTTCTAAGAGTTGACATGATGCAGCAGGAGCCCTAGAATAAACTACAGGGTGCGATCCTGCTGCAGCCAACACACATCCAACAAGAATCCAAAATCGGATCCAAAAACGCCATGTGAACGGCTCCTAACTGCTTTGGAAACCTATTAGCAATCATGTTGCCCAGTACCAATGGACTGATGAGGAAAATCCTCCTTTCATTAAAGAGACACTATTCTTTTCCCATTTTAACAAGCTGTATGAGACTATTATATGGATTTTTTTATTTAATGGGGTTTTTTATATTATCTTTTAATGTTCCCCAATGTACATGACTTCCTAGTTTGTCTTTGTGAGTTCCCTCTGTGAGCTCCGATAGCACAGCAGTGAGAGGATCAGAGGCGTAACTTGAAGCTCCTGTGCCCTGGTGCAAAAAGTTAAATGGGCCCCCCCCAGTTAACATGCACCATTTACAATGCTGGTATCTTCCTATGTGGCAGAAGGGCTTTTGGGCCCCCTCAGGCTGCAGAGCCCGGTAGCGGTTGCTACCTCTGCACCCCCTGTAGCTACGCCCCTGGAGAGGATTGCTCGACAGTTCTTTTTCCAGGCCAGCTATGGCCTGAGAGGTGTAAGTACTATCAGCTGTGGACCTGATAAGTGTAAAAATCCCCTTCCCATTGCAGAACAAGATTAATCCACTATCCTTTCATATATGGCTCTTTTCAATGCGCTTAGAATTGCCATAGCGAAGCTAAAAATCTATAACTTTGTACAGTTGTAGTGCGCCCCGCCTCCCGCACGCCCCCGAAATCAGGCGCATTACAAAGTGCCGCTTACGCTCTGTAATGCGTCTGATACAGGCATATGGGAGGCTTTACACTAAGGCTATATTCACACGGCTTATTTTGGGACGTATTTCAGCCCGTAATTCAGGCTGAATTACGTCCCAGTCATTACGGTAATCCACAGTTCTCATAGAGAACTATGGATCACGTCTCCTCTCCCCGCTCGGACAATACGGCGAGCAGGGAGAGAAGTGACATGTCAATTATTCACAGCATATACGCGCCGTGGATAATGCATGTCTATGGGGCCAGCGAGCTGCCGGCCCCCCCACTCCCGCCCCGAAATACGTCCCGCAATTAAGCCGTGTGAACATAGCCTAATGCGAACAGGGCTGCGCTAGATGTTGGGCTGAAAATACACCAGACTTCTGCCGCAGCCCCGTTCACACATGCCGCCTCATGTTTATCAAATGTCAAGGGCCCCCTTTCTATTACTAACCCTAATCATCGTGGCTCAGTAGCGCCCCCTGGAAGCTTATAGAAAGCTTGACATACAGGGATAAATCACTCACCGGTCAGCTGTAGATCTCCTTACTGCTGGGTTACAGGAAAAGTTTGTTTCTGACAACGAAATGGTTAAAAGGTGCATTATATAGAAAACAAGTTCATACAGAAACACGAGCCGCGGATGCGATGTGCGTCGCCTGATGCAACAATAAAACAGGAACGTACAGAAAATGAGAGAGTTTAAGATAAACCGTGGCCTCACTCTGGATCTTTCTAGGGCAGCAGATCTCGTAAGACTATTTCTATTACTCCCTTCTGTAACTGACCTGTCTTGAACCTATAATCTTCCTCCTTTAAGGAAAATTGTAGACAAAACTGATTCTCATTGCCCTTTGCAGTGTCTGTGGGGTAGAGCCTGATGCTTGTGTTATGCTTGCCCCCCCGCTAAGTATTAGGGCAGTTTCACACATTAAAGTTTTACAAAAAATGCTGCTTAAAACACATCCATTTTTCATGTTTCTTTTTTTTGGGGGGGTGGAGGGGAAGGGTTGGGGCGCCAAAAACTACAGTCAACAGGCAAATTTCAGAGGCGCTAAAGGATGTTGCTAGAGTTTTTTAGTTAGTAGGAGAGAGGTAGCATTTTAGCTCAGAGAGTTTGTAGTGTTTCTCTTCCCATAGATGTTCGACTTTACTCCACTATTGGGCTCTCAAACATTTTGGATGCCACTGGAGAAGTAATATTGGTTTTATCTGGACTAATTGGCCACCACGGACTATTGCTTCATAACACGAGTAGCATGGTTCATGCACAGAAAATGTTGAAGTTTGACATATCAAAATAAATTGAATTTTGTGTATATACTATATACCTACCCTCCTTTAAAGTCGAAGTTCTATGTGAAGAGTAGTGAGGATCTCCTATTGTGCAGGTGTTGTGATTTGACCAAGTCTCACATAATTGCTACCTCTTTTATATTTATTGGAGTACTCTTCCCATAGATGTCCACTGGGTTTTTTCTCCCCTTCTCCCCATTTTTAGAATTTTTTTGCAGCATATTTTTCAAATTGCAAATCAAAATTTCACAAAAAAAGCTAAAAAAAATCATGTACTAGTACACACTGCATTAAAAAGCCCATGTAGCCTAAGCTAAAAAAAAAAAAAAAAAACATGCATTTTTTATAGCACTTTTTTAGCCCAAAAACTGTACTAAGGGCGACATGTATGTATGGGGCTGTGCCAGTAGTCTGGCGTCCTTTCAGCCCAAAAACTGGCGCAGCCCTGTGCGCTTGATGTATGTATGTATGTATGATAAGCATATGCACTCCAAAATTTGCGCATGAGATCGGGGTGTGCGGGAGGCGTGTCGCACTACAGCCATATGACTCTACACATTTAGAGCTTCAGTACAGCAAATCCAGGCGCATTACTGCTGGAACAGGTAGAGCACTTTAAAAATAGTTTACCTGAGCCAGAAGTGTCGCTTCGTAGCTAGAAAGAGCTAAATCTATGACCCACAGTAGAACAGTTTCATAGATTCAGGCGCATTCTACGCTACTAATGCGCACAATAAAATTGGCGCCTAGGCACCAAAAATCATGCATGTCACCCTAAATCTAAGTGTGCTAGGGGGAGAGGGGTCTTAAAAAGTTTAGAGAGTTTTTAAGTTTTGCACATTTGCTACAATGGAGATAAAAGGTTATTTCCATCTCATTCATTTATTTTTAAAACATGTAGGCAAAGGTAAGTAAACATTCATACTAAATACATTTCGGTTCTGATCTAGCTTCATTTCAGAGATACGGCAGGTTTTGTATCCTGATGTTTTACAGATAGTTTGCTAGGTTACCAACCACCTGCTATGGCTTTTCAGCAGGAGGGGGCTCGATGGCTCGAGCACAGTGGTGCCCAATAACTCACTAACTAACAATGCGCTATTCACATTTGCATTGTAACTTCTGTCTATAACATAAGTCACAACTGTCAGTTGGATCTATTGCACAATGGGCACCTACAGAGTCTGATGGACTCCACTGACTCATAATGGGGTCCATTATGTCCCCCAAAGTGTACATAGGGAAAAATGATGGAGCCTCCAGCGCAGATGTGATCAGAGCCTTACCATTCAGAGCTGGACTTCTGTACTGCGGGCCATAATATAATGCAGGGTCATATTGTGAACAACAAACCAAACAATATCTAATTATAACCTCCATATAGTATGGGGCATAAATAACACTTTATTATACAGTTGCCTAAAGAGTAAGTATATACACTGAAGGGTTTTCTCATCAGACTGTTCCACAGAGCCTGCTCTTTACATCCAGCTTCAGGCTCCCACTTCCTGTTCAGGCTGTAGGCGGTTCTACAGCTTCAGGCTCCCACTTCCTGTTCAGGCTGTGGAAGGTTGTACAACTTCAGGCTCCCACTTCCTGTTCAGGCTGTGGGTAGTTCTACAGCTTCAGGCTCCCACTTTCTGTTCAGGCTGTGGACGGTTCTACAGCAGTGACTGACATTTCAGCTCTTCTATTCCTTTCAGAGCCTGTTGGAGAGAAAATGCCGATGATAGGGTTTTAACAACATGGCACAAGACTAAAGAGCTCTTAAGGGTTACAGTTTGTCAGTAACAAAGATACATAAGCTTCTGTGTTGATGATAAGACACAGCAGGGAATGACCTCACCATACTGGCTAGGCCTGTTAGAGAACAGAGAGGTGGTCAGTAACTTAGGGAAGCTTGTGTACACAAACAGGAGATAAGAACTGATCTTACTCTGAAATCAAGAAAAATCAGAGCAGCGATGTGTTTTGTAATAATCTTTATTTACCTTTGCCTACATGTTTAAAACTAATCAATGTTGTGGGAAACCCCTTTAAGACCACCATTAAAAGGGTTGTCTCACTACATCGATTCATCTTAACTCAGTCCTTTTTTCTCAAGTTTCATTTTTTAATTCAGGGGAGTGTTTACTGGATTTATTGGCTACTACTGGCCTGCAGTGACGAGTGTAAAAATAACACACAGTGTAGTAATAGTGCCTTACATTGCCACTGTACAGTGCTCAGAAACTATCAACATACAGTGACCAGCTAAGGACTCCATGCAAGAAGTCATCTAATAAGAAGGATTCAATGAGACGTAACTTAAAGGGGTTGTCTCACTACAAGGATTGCTGCTTTTTATGTTAAAGATCTTGCAAAAACAAGTCACTTTGCAATATGTGTCCATTAACAGTGTCCTACCTATTCCTAGATATCCCCTCTTGTATGGGCTGAATCAGCTCCTCAGGTCGCTATAGCTACAGACCTGTGCCATCTCTCCTGCTAGGCTGCCAGCACTGGTTGCTATAGCTACAGACCTGGCTTGTACTGCAGCCTAGTAGAAGAGTAAACACGCCCCTGAATTCAAAATGAAACCAAGAAAACAGGACTGAGGTAAGATGAATCAATGTAGTGAGACAACCCCTTTGAAGATCCTGGGCCATAATGCAAAAAGTGAAAAGGGGCCCCCAGCTACCATGTGTTATTTACAATACTAGTCTCCCTTTTATGTGGTAGAAGGGCTTTTGGGCCCCTTTAGGCTGCAGGAACCAGTAGCGACTGCTACCTCTGCTCCCCGTATAGCTACAACCCTGCACAATATCAAAATAATACATATTTAATAATACTATTTAATTAGGATTTGAGGTGTCAGGGTTTAGATGTCTGCTCTTCTATGGTGCCCACTTCATCAGGAGCACACCCCAATGACTGGCCCTGTAACCACCCTCCCATATATATCTATATATACCTATGCTCTTATTCATTCTCGTCTTGACTACTGTAACTCCCTACTTGTTGGTCTTCCTCTCTGTAAACTCGCCCCTCTCCAATCTGGCCTGAATGCAGCAGCCAGGCTTGTCTTTCTTTCCAGCCGCTATACTGATGCCTCTACCCTGTTTCAGTCTCTGCACTGGCTGCCTATCCAGTACAGAATACAACATAAACTCAGCACTCTCACTCATAAAGCTCTCCACAACGCTGCTCCTCCCTACATCTGTTCCCTCATCTCTGTCTACCACCCTACCCGCTCTCTCCGCTCTGCTACTGATCTAAGACTACACACCCCACTCATCCGAACCTCCCATGCCCGTCTCCAAGATTTTGCACGTTTTGCACCAGTTCTCTGGAACATGTTACCCCATGTGATCAGGCACACTCACAACCCTCGCAGTTTTAAGGGCGCTCTGAAAAATCATCTTCTTAGACAAGCCTATCAAGATCCCTAATTTTCAACCCCCCAAATTCTGTCACACATTCATCACTTCCTAAACTTTGGCACCCACCGGCACTTATCTGTATATAGATGTATGGTTGGGATTGCAGGTTCATCCATATTTTATGTATACTACCCCATATTTATGTAACATGGCTGGTCCATTGTAGACCAAGCACTTGTCACCCTTTGTTTCACCCATACACCCTAATAGATTGTAGCTCTTGCGAGCAGGGCCCTCACACCGCGTGTCTCATCTGTCAGTAGCTTTTTTATAATGTAATGTCTGGTTTGTCTGTGCTTATTCCCTCTATATTGTAAAGTGCTACGGAATATGTTGGTGCTATATAAATAAAGATTATATTATTATTCTATATGGATATACACATAAATATGGCCGGAGATGCTATGGACCTGCACCCAAAGTAGTCACGTGCCAGATGAATAGGTCAAGGGAATATTTAGCAGGATTCCTGCACCACCCGCAGCCAGAATAATGGAATGTTTCTGTATTTACTATTCCCTGCGCCTCTTATTACCTTGTATCTTTCCTTTTTTTTTTTTCATGAAAACTGATTGGAAACATATCCCGTCTGTCTGGCAGATGGTAATGCAATGTTCTAACCCTTAAACTCAAAAATAATTATTGCAAATGGACTTCTCAGAGGACCTGAGACAGTTTCAGCGGTCCCATGGGGCAGGAGCCGGTTAGGTCGTGTGAGTCCTGATTCCTTCTTCCTTTCAGAAAGAATAAGACATTTGTCTTGTGGTTGAAGGAGGACAAGGAGCGTCTGGGAAAACTTTCAGGGCTGAACTTCCCAGCACTGGACACTGAGATGGGGAACGTAAGGAACATTTATTACAGTCGTTATAGGAGTTCTTACCAAGATGGCGACTCACCTGAGCGGGAAGGGCTGGGACGAGGGATAATTGGTGTCACTAACATGTGAGAATCAATTTAACAGAGAGCAGACTGTAACCAATGCTGGGTGGAGGGAATAACAGCAGACCGGAGTCCAGTGTCAGCGCTGCTCAGTATCAGTGGAGATTGGGATTTGTGTGTTATTGTAGAGCAATTATCTAACTTATATCTATATCATTTGCATCTATGTATTTCAATATATATCTATCTAATATATCATCTATCTATCTATTATATCTATCTATATATCTATCTATCTATTATATCTATCTATATATCTAATATATCATCTATCTATGTATCTATCTCTCATATCTATCTATCTATCTATCTATCAATCTATCTAATATATCCATCTATCTAATATATCCATCTATCTAATATATCCATCTATCTAATATATCCATCTATCTAATATATCCATCTATCTAATATATCCATCTATCTAATATATCCATCTATCTAATATATCCATCTATCTATCTATCTATCATTTATCTATTATATCATCTATCTTTGTATCTATCTATCTAATTATCTAGCCAGCTATATCTATTATATCATATATCTATTATATCATCTATCTATCTATGTATCTATCTATCTTTCTGTCTATTATATTATCGATCTATGTAATTATCTAGCCAGCTATATATATCATATCTATCTGTACATCTATTTATTTATCTAGTACTCTATCCATTACCTCCTATTCTCCACCACACGTTACTATCTAGTTTTGTAGATTTATCTATCTAATAAATTTTTATGTATATATCAATATCTAATTATCTATCTATTTATCTATCTATCTCTGTAGCTAAAATCTATATATACATTTAGCTCAAAGCTATCTGTACATCTATTTATGTATCCACTATTCTAGCCATCACCTCCTATTTTTCTACCTCATATATTCCTACCCAATACTTTGTATATCTATCTATTTATCTATCTATCTATCTATCTAATATCTATCTATCTATCTCTGTCATTGTTTGTGAGTCATTGCTAGGGCCTGTGCTGTAAATAATATATGATGCAGGTATGTCTTGCAAAAAAACACATCCGATAATTTCACCTGTCTAGTTGTATCTCTAAGGTGACCGGACCTCCTGTTCAATGCTGTGTATTTCTGAATAATTTAGACTGAACGTAGTACCCTGAGACCAGCAGTCCTGCTCTATGCATAATTCACTCATATCCCTGGAATAGGGGAGGGGGAGGGGGGTCTTTCTTTATCTGAAGTTTTTATGCAGTGCAGCAGATTTGCAGGTTGTTCATCCAGAACAATTTTAACTCAAGCAGCAATTATTACTAACATTTCAAATTGTTGATGTCTAATAATAATAATAATAATAATAATAATAATAATAATAATAATAATAATAATAAGTAAATACAATCTAATATCTATCTATCTCATATCTATCCATCTATCTATCTATCTATCTATCTATCAATTAATCAATCTATATAACTATCTCATATCTATCTATCTATCTATCTATCTATCTATCAATCAATCTATATAACTATCTCATATCTATCTATCTATCTATCTATCTATCTATCTATCTATCTATCTATCTATCTACCTCATATCTATCTGTCTATCGATCTCTCTCATATCTATCTATCTATCTCCTATCTATCTGTCTATCTACCTCATATCTATCTATCTATCTATCTATCTCCTATACATGTATGTATGTATGCATCTATCTATCTCATATCTATCTATCTCATATCTATCTATCTGTCCCATATCTATCTATCTATCTATCTATCTATCTAATATCTATCTAATATCTATCTATCTATCTAATATATATCTGTCTATCTATCTATAACTCATGTCTATCTATCTATCTATCTATCTATCTAATTATCTCATATTTATCTATATCTAACATCTATTTAATAGTTGTCTATCTAATATCAATTTATCTAGCTAACTGTTTGTTTGTCTGTCTATCTATCTATGTATAGATCTGTTCAGTAAATTAACCATTTTTGCAGGTAGTTTTTTTAGGCTATTTTATTGTAGATGTATATAGGTCAATGATCTAAATGTAGTAAATTAAACATTTTGGGTAATTAGGTTAATTGCTTTATTTCAGAAATGACTTTGTTTGAAAAATGTAATTCTATTTATGTATATGGTGCTCCTATGTTTCTCATATTATGAAGTGAGGGATACCACTAGGATTGGTGCTTGTTTGTGCTACAGAGCAGCGCTCCTGGCCATCTTCAATGGGGCCATGCTGTTGGAGCCTCTGCACAGTGGGTGACCCATGGATTGCTCTGCAGAAAAAAATAATGAGGGGAACACAGAGCTACACTAGTGCTGGGTGACCTTCTTTCTCAGGATTGGTGGTGGGGTCTGATCTCAGACAC
The DNA here is from genome assembly GCA_025379985.1 of Phyllomedusa bahiana. Taxonomy (NCBI): domain Eukaryota; kingdom Metazoa; phylum Chordata; class Amphibia; order Anura; family Hylidae; genus Phyllomedusa; species Phyllomedusa bahiana. Next base: position 39,814 of record JAODAL010019593.1, read on the forward strand.
CACCAATCATAAACAGATTGTATATCCTAGCAATATGCCATCACTTCATGAGTTTGGAAAAACAGGGGCATGGCCAGAAAACGGGGGCCCACCAATGGAGTGGATTCTTGGGACCCATCAGGGGAGATGATTATTTGGGCTCACCAGTAAAGTCTATTTTTAAAGGAGTTGTCTCAGTACAAGGATTGCTTTTTTTCCTGAAGATCTTGCAAAAACCATTAATAGTGTCCTACCTATTCCTAGATTCCCCTCTTTTATGGGCTGATTCAGCTCCTCAGGTCGCTATAGCTACAGACCTGTTTGATCTCTCCTGATAGGCTGCCAGCACTGGTTGCTATAGCTACAGACCTGTTTTATCTTTCCTGATAGGCTGCCAGTGCTGGTTGCTATAGCTACAAACCTGGTGTCCTCAGCATCTCGTCCATGCAGGCCAGTAGTAGCTAGTAGAATCCAGTAAAGCCAGTAAACCCTGAATTCAAAAATGAAATAGAGAAAACAGGACTTAGGTAAGATGAATCAATGTAGTGAGACAACCCCTTTAATGCCCACCAGTGGAATTGATTATTGGGGCCACCAGTGGAGTTAATTCTTGGGGTCACCAGTGGAGATGATTCTTAGTTTCCACCAGTGGAAGCAATTCTTGGGGCCCACCAGTGGAGTTGATTCTTGGGGCCCACCAGTGGAGTTGATTCTTGGGGCCCACCAGTGAAGATGATTCTTGGGGCCCACCAGTAGAGTTGGTTCTTGGGGCCCACCAGTGGAGTTGATTCTTCGGGCCCACCAGTGAAGATGATTCTTGGGGGCCACCACTGAAGATGATTCTTGGGGCCCACCAGTGGAGTTGATTCTCAGGGCCCACCAGTGGAGTTAATTCTTGGGGCCCACCAGTGGAGTTGATTCTTGGGGCCCACCAGTGAAGATGATTCTTGGGGCCCACCAGTGGAGTTGATTCGTGGTACCCACCAGTGGAGTTGATTCTTGGGGTCCACTAGTGGAGTTAATTCATGGGACCCACCGTGGAGTGTTGATTCTCAGGGCCCACCAGTGGAGTTGATTCTTGGGGCCCACCAGTGGAAGATGATTCTGGGCCCACCAGTGGAGATGATTCTTGGGGCCCACCAGTGGAGTTGATTCTTGATGTCCACCAGTGTAGTTGATTCTTGATGCCCACCAGTGGAGTTTATTTTTCGGGGCCTATCAGTGGAGTTGATTCTCAGGGCCCACCAGTGACGTTGATTCTCGGGCCCACCAGTGGAGTTCATTCTTGGGGCCCACCAGTGGAGTTGATTCTTGGGGCCCACCAGTGGAGTTCATTCTTGGGGCCCACCAGTTTAGTTGTTTCTTGGGGCCCATTAGTGGAGTTCATTCTTGGGGCCCTTTCTACAGCTACTGTACATGACTGCACAGGCCTCTTGCTTTTGCCTCTCTTTATCTCTCTGTCTTTCTCCCTGAAAAGCCGCCCCAGGGTTGCTATTCTCAGGGGCCCACCCTGCCCAGGGGCTGACTTGGAGTTTCCCCTGGTCCCCTACAGGCCAGTCTAAGGTTGTATCAAACCATCTTCGGGTAAAGTTACTGACTGAAGGCAGAACTTATTTTCAACCTTGTGCTCTGTCAGTGTTATCATAGGGACATTGGCTTTCATAGCGGTTCTAGCACAGATTAGAAAATGAAAGCAGATATAAGATGAATTGCTGCATGTTCCTGTGATAAGACTGCCAGAACACAGGTACAAAGACAGAGAAAATCACAGATTACTTGAAGATTACTTGATCACCAGAAACAAGCATATCACAGGGTGTCCTGCTTCTTGGACTCACAATGAGCAGCTGTAACCTCTCTTGACATCTGGTATCAAGTGTTTGATTCCTCTGCAGCGCCCCCTCAGGGGAAATGGAAGATTGCATTGTGACTGTGAAAATCAGTGGGCTGTTCATGTAATGCGTGATGCTTTTGTAACTGATCTGTTGTATAGAAATTCGATGATGGTCTTGAATAGTAGACACCATTCTACTGACTATTATCATCTAATCCTCCTTAATGCCTCCATTGTGGACCTGAAATTCTGGCTTATGATCCTTTGTGGTTGGGGTAGACTTCTTCTTGGTTGGGCAGGTCCGTCTGAGCCAATATAACCCTATTCTGACTGATATTTCCATTCCTTTTGTAGAGCGTAGAACACCGTGTGTTATCGAGGGATCCATCGGCAGACATGGAGCTGAAGCAGCAAGACTCAGGAATGTCCTCTCCGAATACCACAATGTCTACCCAACCAGCCCACTTTGACATTGGTTCACCTTCAAGTACTCTATCCAACTACGACTCCTGTAATTCCAGCCAATCAAGTGTGGGAGATAAGAAATTAAACCAGCCTACTGGTCCAAGTAAGTAGAGCCGCTTCTGTTCCTTACCAGTATACACCTGGGGTTTGTACCTAGTGAAAGCAGCCATTTCTATAGCCTGAAATTTTCCTGATTTGATGGTATTTCATGATGGGTCATAAAATAAAATTCTATGTGGTTTAATTTAGAGTTGTTTTACCCAAAGGAGTCATCAGCTGGACAAGGGGACCACTAACCATCCAGGAGCATTGGGTACCTGCCAAACATGATTACTAGTGCTGCTCGAAGCTATCCTTGTTTGGTTTGACACCTTTTTTTACCAAAGCTTTGATAAAATTCGGGTTTGAGATGTCCTGAACCTAAATTTGTTCACTCTGACCCTAACCCTAATTTTGTTTTTACTGGGTTTGAATGGGTTATCTTACCCGTTCTGAAGCACTTCTGCTTCCCCGACACTATAACGCTTATGTCACTTCCATCTGACCTCACTTCTGGCCCAACTTGGAGAAAACCGAATTCATCATCTTCCCATCGTCCCACCTGATCTGTCTATCACAGTCAAGTCCGCTGCCTTGGGATAACCTTCGACTCCTCTCTGTCTTTCAAACCACACATCCACACCCTTACCTCTGCCTGCCGCCTCCTGAAAAATATCTCCCGAATCTGCTCATGCCTTGACTTAGACACTACAAAAATGCTGGTCCATGTCTTTCTCATCTCCCATCTAGACTACTGCAACATCCTTCGCTGTGGCCTCCCGTCTGGCACTCTTGCTTCCCTTCAAACCATCCTCAACTCTGCTGCCCGTCTTATCCACCTCTCTCCTCGCTACTCCTTTGCCTCTCCCCTCTGCCAATCCCTACATTATCTATCCATTGCCCAGCGAATTAAGTTCAAGTTACTATCCATGACCTACAAAGCTCTCCATAACCTCTCCCCTCCATACATCTCTGCCATAATCTCCAGATATCTCCCCTCACGCAATCTCTGCTCCTCACAGGACCTTCTTCTCTGCTCTCCTCTTGTCAGCTCCTCACACAGCCGTCTCCAAGATTTCTCTCGTGCTTCCCTCATACTCTGGAACTCACTGCCCCAACATATCAGACTCTCTTCCACTTTCACCAGCTTCAAAAGCAACCTGAAAACCCATCTTTTCAGGATAGCCTATAAACTATAGTACCCCTGCTGAACCCCCACAAACATGTCTGCCCCTCACCTTCTGTCTCTTTCCTCCTCCATTGTAGATTGTAAGCCTCTCTCTCCCTCTGTACCTGTTGTAAGTCACTCATCGTCATCATTGTACCTGTTTGATATATGTTATGTATGTAACCCCCCCTGGAATGTACAGCGTCCTGGAATCAATGGCGCTTTAAAATAAATAATAATAACGTCACATAGTCAACTATAAGATGTGGCTGGACTGGAAGTGATGTCTCACGGATTTTATGTTGGGGCAATAGCACCACAGGATCGGAATGGCTAGGGAATTGGTAGGTAAACTAATCTAAACTGAGTGAAAGAGAAAAACCCGAAGTATAGGGTTACGTTAAATTTTTTGGCCGAATATTGGCAAAAACAATTTGAATTGACTAAAAGGCTTGGATTTGGGAGGAACTTGACTTTGAACCGAATCTGAAGCGCAACATTAATTATGAACCAGGAGTATGTACCTCAACACCCGCACCAACAGCGTTACTGCATGAATTATTTCAACAAATAGTAAAAATCTGCAAGACTCCTCTAGTGCCACTTATCCCAAAAGGACTGCCAATTTTGTTACAACTGGTAGGGTCTACAAACTAGGATGTCTATGGGTAGCCTAAATCTGGCCATACATGCTACGCAGTGTCACGAGTGGTGCCATGGCCCCATGCAGGGTCCTTTGGGTTCCCGCCACAGTTTACTCACCTCTCTTCGCTCCGGCTTCCCTGCGCACCTCTGCTGTGTGGTCCCTCACGCTCCCCACGCTTCCTAGGGCGTGCGCACGCCATCTCTGTGAGATTTAGGGCGATTTTGGAGGAGAGATAATGTTGAGTTGCATCCAAAGAACACCATACCTACTGTGAAGCATGGGGGGCAACATCATGCTTTGGGGCTGTTTCTTTGCAAAGGGACCAGGATGGCTGAACCGTGTACATGAAAGAATAAATGAGGCCATGTATTGTGAGATTTTGAGTGCAAACCTCCTTTCATCAGCAAAAGCATTGAATGAAACGTGGCTGGGTCTTTCAGCAGGACAATGATCCCAAGGACACCGCCAGTGCAATGAAAGAGTGGCTTCATAAGAAGCATTTCAAGGTCCTGGAGTGGCCTAGCCAGTCTCCAGATCTCAACCCCATAGGAGGGAGTTGAAAGTCAGCCCCAAAACATCACTACTCTAGAGGAGATCTGCAAGGAGGAATGGGCCAGCATACCAGCAACAGTGTGTGCCAACCTTGTGAAGACTTATAGAAAACGTTTGACCTCTGTCATTGCCAACAAAGGAGATAGAACAAAGTATTGAGATGAACTTTTGTTATTGACCAAACACTTATTTTCCACCATAATTTGCAAATAAATTCTTTCCAAATCAGACAAAGTGATTTTCTGGATTTGTTTTTTCATTTTGTCTCTCATAGTTGAGGTCGACCTATGATGTCAATTACAGGCCCCTCTCATCTTTTTAAGTGGTAGAACTTGCCAAATTGGTGGCTGACTAAATACTTTTTTCCCCACTGTAACTACTGTAATACTAATACCTATGTACAAGAATATAACTACAAGTATACTTCCCCTTTTGGACAGGGATATAATGACTTTAGTGGCTCCTCCTATAAACAGAACTATGGATCAGAACAGTAATTAGGCTTTTTATGCATGGGGTTTGCCCACCCTCTGCTTGAACTTCCTGTAGATATTTTCATTTGAACTTATTTGCATTAACTTAAAAAAGGAGAACAATGTGCTTTTCACTGGAAGCTTTCAGCAGCGGTTATAGCCACAATTCCAGCCACGATAAACACTTCTCTGCTGCACAATTCAGGTTACTTTTCAAATCACAATCTAGACGCTGCTTCATACATCCCTATAAGGTTTTTTTTTTGTCATGGAGCTATAACTGGAAGCAGATTCCAGAGAGAATCCGTTGGACGTTTTGTGCATACGACACACGGAACAAGGTTTGGTAGAGATAATTGCTTTTCACTATATCATTATTTCATTCAGGGGTTCACTTACTTGTTTTCCCTGTATTGTGTATGTTTACTTAAATTTTTTTAAAGGGGGTTGCTCCTACTTGTTTGCCCGTTTTCTTGGTTTCATTTGGATTCAGGGGGTGTTACGGGCTTCCCCCGGCTTTAGTAGAAGCCAGGTCTGTAGCTATAGCAACCAGCACTGGGGCCAATCAGGAAGATTGAACAGGTCTGTAGCATACAACCATGCGACGCCATAGGAAGATCAAACGGTATGTAGCTATAGCAACCAGTGCGAAGCCTATAGGAAGATCGAACGGTCTAGCTTACGACCATGCTGGCAGCCTATCAGGAGAGATTGAACGGGTCGTACTATAAAAAACCATTGCTGACAGCCTATCATAGAATCAAACAGGTCTGTAGTATAGCAACCATGCGACACCTATCGGGAGAGATCAAACAGGTCTGTAGCTATAAACCAGTCTGGCAGCCTATCATGAGAGGGATCAAACAGGTATTAGCATAGCAACCATGTGACAGCCTCAGGGAGAAAAACAGTCTGTAGCTATAGCAACCTGCGGGCACCATATGAAGATCAAACAGTTGTACAATAAAACCAGTGGGCGCCCTTTTTCGGGGAGAGATCAAACAGGTCGGGTGGCTATGAAACCATGCTGACAGCCTATCGGGGAGATAAACAGGTATGTACAAATAGCCCCAGGTGACAGCCTTCAGGAGAGATCAAACGGGTTGTAGCTATGAAACCAGGCTGGCAGCCTTCGGGAGAGATTTAACAGGTCTGTCCTAAGGACCTGAGGAGCTGATTGCGCCCATACAAGGGGGGTTATCTAGGAATAGATGGGACATTTTAAGGCAATATTGCAAAGTGACTTATTTTTTAAATCTTTAACAAAAAAGCAGCGATCCCTGTAGTAAGACAACCACTATAATGCAGGACATAAACAGTACAACTGCCTGTTTGGTGTTAGTTTAGTTACATTGTATTTCTCAATAATTGTGACTTTGATACAATGAGATCACATTTTATTAGTGATCATTAAAGAAATCCAGGTAAGTCCACAGAGTTCACCTAATTTGTACTGCAATTGCTTCAATCTACTGTGTAGGTGTATAATAAACATGTAATACACAGTATATAACTGCAGTCTACACTGCTTTCTTATCACTACCTTACTTGTCCAATGAGCAAAGTCTAAATGCCCGTGATTGTTTCACTCTGCTGAAAAATTTCAAGACATCTTATCTTCCTACCACAGAGGGTGTTCAGGGAATTTTTTTTTAGCTTTAAGACATCACTTTTTATTGTAAGTCACCCCCTTTTGCTGGCAACAGGAAAGGCCGCGTGCCCAGATTTAAATGGTTGATAACCCTTCACTTTAGAATTCATATGATAAAATGTAAGTAGCTTTTACTGACACAAATATTTGATTAAGCTGCCAAGATCTTTAGAAAGAGAGATAAGTTCAGCTATGTAGCATTTTCTGTGTTCATTGGGTTTCGATATTTAATAATTTAATGTACTGGTGCAAATTTTTTGGTATATTATTCACATTTAAATACTAAAAAAATGAATGCAGTTACTTTTATACCTCTGTGCTGCATGAAAAATCATTGAGTTGTCAGTTACTGACACTGTTGCCATATGTATTATTGGTGGAAGCCTTGCTGCTTTACAGTGTGGAATGGGGCTAAACCCCGTAACAACCACATTAAAATCCAAATTGAAAATCTGTGGCAGAAGTGTGAGGTAGGAAGATCACGCATTTGAATATAACTACTATAATACTGCCCCTATGTACAAGGATATAACTACTATAATATGCTCCCTTGTACAAAAAATATAAACCCACTATAAATTGCCTCCTTGAAAAGGAATATAAAACTATATAATTGCCCCCCATGTCAAGGATATAACTATTAAAAACTGCCCTTATGACAAGAAAAAAACTATATAATATGCCCCTATGTACAAGAAAAAACTACTAAATACTGTCCCATGTAAAAAAAAAAAACAATATTTTATTTCCTCCCATTACAAGGTTTTAATCTATAATACTGCCCCTTTGTAAAGAATTTTAAAACTATATAAAATTTTCCTCCTATTAAAGAAAATTTTAATACTATAATACGCCCCTATGTACAAAATATAATCTATTATACTGCTTATGTACAAGAATATAAAAAATATAATCGCCCTCATGTACAGGAATATAACTACTTAATCTCTCCCTTTTGTACAAAAAATTAAATATATAATACGCTCCCTATGTACAAAAATAACTACTAATACTGCTCCTTTTTAAAAAAGAATAAACTACTATAATCTGCTCCTATTAAAGAATATAAATACTATAAAAAAGCTCCTAGTAAAGAATATACTACTATAAACTGCCCCATGTACAAGAATAAACTACTATAAAACTGCCCCCATTACAAGGTTAACTACTATTATACTGTACCATTTTCGGAATATAAACACTATAATAATGCTCCATGTAAAAAGAATATTACTACTATAATATTGCCTCCTATGTACAAGGATATAACTACTATTATACTGTATCCTATGTACGAGAATATAACTACTATGAAACTGCTCCTATGTACAAGAATATACTGTAACTACTATTATACTGCCCCCTATATACAAGAATATAACTACTATAAAACTGCTCCTATGTGCAAGAATATAATTACTATAGTACTGTCCCTATGTATAAGAATATAATTACCATAATACTGTCACTTATGTGCAATAATATAATTACTAGAAATATAACTACTATAATACTGCTGCCTTCTCTACGATTCTGTACCGCATTATATCTCACTGCCACCGCAGGCAAGTCACGCCAGGGATAGTCAGCTGGGGGTCACTTGCCGCAGCAAGCCCATTCCGCCTTGCAGCGGGCTTGTGAACACGGTTTTTATTTCACTCCTGGTGCACTTGCACTTTATACTGTCCTCTATATACAAAAAAATAACACTATAATACTGCCCCCTATGTACAAGGGGAAAATAACTCCTTTAATACTGCCCCCTATGTCAAAAATATAACACTATAAACTGCCTCCTTTGTATAAAATATAACTACTATAATACTGCCTCCTATGTACAAGTTATAACATTAAATAAGCCTCCTATGTACAAAATAAAACTACTAAAATATGCCCTCATGTACAAGAATATAACTCTATAATACTGCCCCCCTCTGTACAAGAATTAACTACTATCATACTGCCCCATGTTCAAAATATAACTCTATAATCTGCCTCCTAGTACAAGAATATAAATACTATAATACTCCCCTTGTAAAAGAATTTAAATACTATAATACTGCCCCCATGTCAAGGGAATATAATACTATAATACTGCCCTTATTTACAAGAATATAACACTATAATACGCCCCCTAGTCAAGAAATAAATACTATAAAAATGCCCCCTCTGTACAAGAATATAACACTATAATACTACCCCCTATGTAAAAAAATTATACATAATACTGCCCCCATTACAAGAATTAACTACTATAATACTGCCCCTTATGTACAAAATTTTAACTATTTTAATACTGCCCTTAGTATAAGGAAAAACTACTATAATACTGCCCTCTAGGACAAGAATATAATACTATAAAAACTGCCCCCTATGGACAAATTTTTTAAAATACTATAATACGGGGTCCTATGTATAAGAATATAACAATTAAAAAATGCTACTAAGTAAAAGAAAAATAATACTTAAACTCTCCTTATGTAAAAAATTAACTATATAAAACTGCCCCCATTACAAAATATAACACAAAAATAGTGCCCATGTACAAAAATATAACTACACGTATAATACTGCTCCCTAGTACAAGTTTAAAAACTATAAAACTGCCCCCCAAAGTACAAAATTAACTACAAATACTGCTTCTTTTGTACAAGAAAAAACACTAAAATATGCCCCCTATGTACAAATTAAACTAATACGTTAATACTGCTCCCTAGACAAAATAAAAAGACTGAAAATCTGTGTATATTGTTAAGTTGCATGAAAAATGAATGTCATTATGACACTTTTTCTATGTAGAGACTTCACCGGTTGTCAGGGTAGAATGTGACTAAACCCCATCCAAATCCTCATTGAAATCCCAAGTAAAAATCTATGGTAGAAATTCGAGGAATGAACGAATCACAAGGAAATAGAGCAAATATATCTGCATAGGACTGTGTCTGCTCTGTTGATTGCTTTGGCTTTCAGACTTGTGCCACCACCTGTGAGCTGCTGAACAGAGCGGTGTGGAGATCGAAGCTCAGAATTACAGGGTGCCCCTTCCCTGTGATGGCCTTGCAAACTCTGCCAAGCGGCGGCGCGCTCTTAGGGGCCGTTCACACGGCACAATGCAAATACCGGTTGGAAATCAGTTTGCGGAGAAAAGCCCTCCCCCTTCACATAGACATATTCATCTTCCGTCCGAAAACCGGACGGTAAAATGGACCTGTTCTATGTTTTTCGGACCACCGGCGGTCTGAAAAACCACCGGGCGGAAAACCCGTGCAATAGGGACTACTGCGCGGGTTTTCCATAGAGGGGCTCATGAGAAATGACTTAGGAGACTGTTAGCACCACTTATTGGATGTAGCGTTCCTTAATTTGAATGTGAGTTGAGGAACACTACATCCAGTTGGTGCTGGTAAAGAGTCCTAAGCCATTTCCCATGAGCCCTTTAGAATATAGGTGGTCTGGCCAAATTTAATTTTACCATGTGGCCCTATGCATTCCAGTTGCCACACATGCAGTGGGTACGGATAGCATTCAGACCCCTTTAAATTTTTCACTCTTTCTTTCATTGCAGCCATTTGGTAAGATCCAAAAAGTTCCTGTTTTTGCCGATTAAAGTACACTCTGCACCCATTTTGGAAGAAAAAAAACAGAAATGTAGATTTTTTTGCTGATTAATGTACACTCTAACTCCCCCCACCCCTCATCTTGAAAGAAAAAAAAACAGAAATGTAGATTTCTTTGCAAATGTATTAAACAATAAAAATATAATAAATAAATAACAATAAAAATATCACATGGTCCTAAGTATTTAGAAGCACCTGTTGCTTAGTATTGAGTAGAAGCACCCTGATTGAGCTAGTACAAGCCATGAGACTTATAGGGAATGATGCAACAAGTTTTTCACAACCACTGGATTTGTGATCCTCTGCCAACACATCCATGCAGATGCCTCTCCAGTTCCCTCCAGTTGGCGCGTGGTGACGGTGTGTTAGAGCCCAAAGCTTTTTTCAATGGTGAGCTCCTGAGACGATCTCGGGTGGAGTGGAGGACGGGGTCACACACTTGAAAGGCACAGCCTGCCAGCACAGTATATGCGTGTGTACGGGACAATAGGAGAGGTATCATACGGATGCAGGGACTTTAGTATTTAGGGGGGTAAGGGGAATATGTATCGTGATGGTCTTTTGACACAAGTGAACCAAGTGTAGGGTCAATGTGGTCTCATGAGGCTCATTGCGCATTCCTTAACCAAGATCATTGCCGCTGAATGCACTGTGAGCTGACGATGAAACTCGTCTATAAATAGATCATGGTGTGCCTTTCTGAATAAGCTCCAAGATTCTGTTAAATTTATACACAGCTGGACTCCACATGAAGGAGTAGAACCATCTCAAGGAGGATCAAAGGAAATGACAGCATGTTGAGTTAAATATGAGTGTCACACATAGGCTCTGATACTCTTTGAAGGAGGACTCATACACATATATTTATATATTCCACGTGTCTAAGCTTTCTTGATTTATAATCCGTGTTTAATACTTTTGTGATTTTGTTCGTTCTGGGATGGGGTGGGGGGGGGGTATGGTGGGCGGAGATGGTTATGGGGAATTTTTTGTGTATGGGGGTGAGGTAATATCTGATGATAGGGCGTTATAGAGAGTAATGTGGTATTTGGGGCAATTACTAATGTACCGTAACCAAATGTCTACGACACATATCTCATAATTGGTATTTCACTGAAAGAGGGAATTAATAGAGAAGGAGGCTAGTATTATAATGGGAACACACAATATATTCTATCTTTATTTTGACACAGTGATGTGGAGGATGGAAGTGGGGTATACGTGGGTATGTGTTTTAGAGTTTTGATGGTGGAAATAATAATTATATAAGAGTTCATAATAGATGGGGAAGGATAGGTGTGTGATTTAATAATTCTACTATAGTTTAGAAAAGACGGGACACATGTGCGCGTTGATATTGCGGGGATTATGAGACGTGAGTGGTGGAGGGGGTTTTCTTGTTGTTATGAGAATGTGATTGGGGATGGTGGATGTAGGTGGTGGGGAGAGTTGTATTGAGTTGGTGGAAATGTAATGGGAGGGAGTGGGGTTTGGATGGGATGATAAAAATAAGGGTTAATTATGGTTAAATGTGTTGTTGTTGGTTTACATTTTGTGGTAATTGAGGTGGGGGGAATGGGGGGGAGGGGTGAGGTAGGGAACATGTTGTTGTGGAATAAAAGGTATAATATGAGAAGGGTGTATGGGTGGATGGATAAAGAAAGGGTAGGGGGGACTATAAGGGGAGGATTGTTTAGGGTGGATAAAAGATTGGTAGGTGGAGATAGTGAGTGTTATTATATCTGGGGGAGTGCGTGGACACAGTGTTAGGATATATGTTAGGGGTGATGTTTGGGGGTGATGTGGAGGGGAGTTTTATGTTGTTGAAGTAAATGGATGATATTCAAATTATTAGGTGATGGGGGTGTGAGAGTTTATAGGGACATGGTTACACACACACATTTTAGGTGGAGAATACACGGTGTGTTGATAGGATTGATAATAAAATGGGTTGTATGGTGTGAGCGCAGGGTGTGGAGATAATTGATATTTTGGTACACGACATAGTGAGACAGTATGGTACATTGAGGTGAGCTATGGGGTGTGTTATAAGACAAGGTAGATTAGGTAGATGGTAGTGGTATTTGTTGAATTAAATTTATTTGAGTTGAGAAAATGGCATTTAATGTAAAGCGAGACATTATGTATAGAGTTTGAGCGCGTGGATGAGGAACACAAAAAGGTGAGGTAGGGAGGAGAAATTGGATATGTATGTTAGTGAAATTTAGTGGAGGATATTGTGATATTGGATTGACAGAGTGGGAGTTTTATAAGGGTGATGACATGAGATTGGGATGATTTAGTACTGTGGGCGGTGGAGCGATAGTAGAGGTATTCTTATAGGTTCTGGAGGGTAGTTATAACAAATTGTGAAAGATTTGGTAGGATTTTATGTGGGACTGTTGATATTGGAAAACACAGGTAAATTGGTAAGGATAGGGAAAGGTTTGGTAGTTAGATATTAGGATAAATTAGTTTTAATAAGTTGATATGTTTTTGACATGAAGATGTTGTGTAATTATTGATGCGAGTTGTGTAGGAAATCATAAAAGATGGGAGGAAGAGGAAATAATACATTTAATATTTAAATTTTAGGAGGATAAGTATGCAATGTTAATTATTGATAAGAGAATTAGAAATGTATGGTTAAAAAACATATATAGCCACTAGGCATCCCACTTTTTAGATGCCGCTGTGAATAGCTGAGTATGAGGAGAGCGCGCTGAGTGATCAACGCAAGATCTTAGGCGTGTTGTAAGTATAGTATTTCTTCATAAAATATATAATCAGTGTAAGAGAAACTCAAATCACTCTAGGAAGAAAAGTCTCCCTCAGAAACCGTTTACCAGACAATCTAAATATGACCTTTTACCACGCAGAAGTCCTTGGATTCGCTACTGGTTTACAAGGCGACACATATTCTTCATGATAACCGGTATTCAGCATTGCACCAGAGGCTTAAATGATGGAACACAGTGATGAATTATGCGATGTGGATCCGGATAGAATTATGTGGCCAACTATCTTGTATATCACATGTTTGTTGTCAGACTGTCCCGAAATTAATATCAGAACCTATTGAAGGGTCCGAGTCAGCTAGGGCCCAAATTATTAAGACTAGGCCCTTCAGAGGTGCGCACAAAACTTGAAGGATAGCCAAACCTATGGTCCCCAGGAATAAACGTCGGGGCAAGGTCTTCTCGCTTTTGTCCGCATGAGAGACTTCATACGGCGTGATTGCCCGGAAGTAGAGAATGTCGCGTCCACCTGCCGAAGAAATGGTCTTGTGATATCCCGAACCTGGTTAGATTGACGATCTGGCACATCCGAGTTTATTGTAGGTCAGGGGAAGGAGGGGGGATGCGTGGGTTGGCGGCCCATGTGAGACTACAAAATAAATCGGGGAGGACGCCATTGCAGCATCGCGATCCTATGGATATAAGCAATTCACATTCGGTTCCCATAGGTAGCAGCACGGGTTGGTTTCCATTTTGTCCTGTGGACCAGTCCGCACAAAGTTACGTAGGTAATCTCTCCATAATCAGGTTCACGTCCTCTGTGTCCAACGCTGGCCCATCGTGACTTAAAAAAGGGGGGTGTTTTAATTGACAAATAGCCGATTGAAAAGTGTCCAACTTGGACTTGCAGTTATGGGAGGCACAAACTCACTGCCAAACCGTGTGAAACACAAATTTGAACACCTGTGCGGTGTCGGATACGAAAGAGTGATGGCAGTACCCCATGAATGCCGTAAGAGCATGCCTAATAAAAGACATATCGCCATGTTTGGCAGAGTAACAGCAAGGCCAGGTGAGAGGCACACAGTGGGACAGACTTTGAGGAACCGTACTGTCACCACCCAGAAGACCTCACAACCGCCATAGTGAAGCCGGTAGAAAGACCTGACGATAGAATAGGGTCCAAAGCTATGTACGTCCATTTGGAATTGGTCAGGGTGCACAATCAGTGAGGATTCAAGAGGCCTAGCGTGCCTGGTGGCTATGGACCGTTTGTTCCGATCACAAGTGCCACGGAGGCGAGGGTTTGTATGTCCATGACATCCTGTGCTAAGGTCGTCCACCAGTATGCCGTTGGCGAGATCCATTCATAAGACTTTCCTCAGAGTATTCCCGACTCCCGCGGGCCGCGGTGATGACCATGCCACCAATGATCAATGCCCCCCACACCAGAATCTTTCCTCCTGAGGTGGCCCGGGGGCGGCACGTACGCTTGCCCGTTAGGTATGTATTGGGATACCTTCGGTATCCTACGTTGAACCAACCGTTCGGGGGAGATGATGTGTTGGAGACATACGGGATCTACACCGCATCCACTCGGACTGAGGCACGAGATATGGCATCCGCCTTTGACGTTTCTTTCTCTCAGCAGGCGGAAATTTAAATGAAAGTGTCAAAACCGTGAGAAAAAAAGAAATCCTGACGCTGGCTGTTGGCTAGGGTTTAGGGCATTGGGCCTGTCTGAAAGAATTACAAACAAATTATATGTGGTTCGAGTGAAAGAGGGTGGAGTTCGGATGATCGAGCCCCCTCCAAGCATATGTCCGCCACTGGCAGAGGTCCTCTATGGGCCAACTTGGATACCAAGAGTTCCTCGGTCCCCAATGGGCATAGTTTCGCTCGGTCAGGGCCACGGCGAGAAGGGTCTTTTGAGAAGAACCCACAGTGAGAACCTTGGCCTTTGGAGCTTCTCTGGGCAGTGAGGACCGGCCCCTGTGCCCCTCACAGAAGAGGCATCCACCTCCAAGGAGGAACGGCCTCCCCTGGGTGGTCTGGGATCAGGCCTGGACCAAGACAGAGCATGTGGAGAAGGCCGTCTTTAGATCCACAAAACCCAGTCCCTCTCCTCTGTGTGAGGCCAGCCCTCGTCGGGTTCGGCATTCTTCCTAGTACGGGCCGCCGACCAACACGATTTAGTAAGTCACCGAAGGGTGGATAAGTGGGGAATAAATTGTCAGTAAATAGTTCGCGAGAAGGGCCCAGTGTAAGCTCCTGAAATGGCCCCATAAATTAAAAATCAAAGAAAAGATAAAAGAAGACCGGCAGGACGTGGCCACTGCAGTAACGCGGGATGGAGTTTTGCTGTGTGTCCATCATTAGGGCTTCAGCCGAGAATGTAGCCGAGAAAGGTGAGGGACTGGTCCGTATGGTAATATAGCATTTCTCTGCCAGCTTGGCGTACAATCGGATTTGCTGGGGTGCGCAGACGTTAGCAATGAACTGGCGAACTTGATGCCCTGTGAGTCCGAGAGTATCAGGAGGCGAAAATCAGGATTACAATCTAGGTACACTATGACACAGGTGTACAAAGGAATACCCTGGAAGACATCATAGGAGAACGATTCTTGTAGGAACAGCCGCTGGAGCGTACAGAGCCCAAGGGCATCACGAATACACAAAATTGATCCATTTTTATTTTACTCGGTGGTAATAAACCATGCCGATTCTTCCACTCATCTGCCCACCTCCTCGTTATTCGGATGAGGTATATAGGCTCCACTGGCAAGATCCAACATGGATAAAAGCACATTAGTAGCCCCCCTTTAGTACGAGTCAAAAAGCTCAGAGATCATTTGTGGAGAGGTTAAGTCTGTTTTTTTTCTGATACGGTTGACTAATTTAGGACCCCTGTATTCTATACACTGACGAGGAAACCATCCTTCTTCTGCAAGCCAGAAAACCCGGCTCCGTCTGGGGAGGAGGATATACTTAATGGAATCCTATTCTGCAGATACTCCCGAATTATTCTGACATGGCCTGAGTCTCTGGCACTGACAGCGGTAGACCCCTCACCTGCTCGGCCTCCCGTCGGACCCAGGGCCCGATGTGTACTGGATCCTGTTCAGGATGTCAATAGGACAGGTAGGGGGTACCGTATATGCCGAATGGTGGCATCTGAATTCAGGCCTCTTCTCACGGGGAGGGAAGTACATCCCCAAAGTCCAGTACTCGGGCCGGCAGGCCTGGCAACGGCTTGACTAGAGGAGGCGGAGAAGTGGTAGGCCACCGGGCGGGCACCTCCAAGCAAGCAGTTCTGTGCATGCCCGGTCGCCCAACGCGAGGACTGTCGCCATTCCTTGGTGCCTAATCGAGCGTAGGGGCGTGACGTTGCAAATCCAGGTGAAGCCCCAAGAGTGACTCGCCGCGAGGAAAGCACGGGACATAACGAGGGGGAACGTGATCTCTCCATTATGCAGAAGCCCCCACTACTGGAGTGTCAACCGGCCGTAGTAAATTTATACTGGGATAGGGGTCACGTGAGGGATCTCCCCATGAACCCACGTAATATATAAGCATAGCGCTTCTCCAGCCGGACTACAGGGTAGTGCGGAACCGCGGGGGGGTTAGCCAATGGAGGTCTAAGATGAAGTACCCTGAAGACGGGGGTCCCGAATCCATTAAGGCAGAACATCCGGAACGTAGTAGAACCAGCATGCAGATGTCACCCGTCCACTGGCATCAAACCAAACGTGGAGAGGAGGAAACTGTGCACCTAGTGACCCTACCCGCCGCCTCCTCCCCACGGCTCCTAGGAGTGAGCTTTTCCACGTACTTTCAGGGGACTTAGCGGACAGCTTCTGCGGAAATGGGTCAGCTGGCGCAGTAGATACATAGCTTCTTCTCGTTCGGCGACGGTTCATCTCCTGCTCCAATAACAGGGCCCGGGTCCACTTGCATGGGTTCCACCACCTCAGAGGCTTGTAGGAGACAGTAATGTGGAGGATGCTGAATAAACCGGGGGGCCATATGAAAACCGCCGGACGGGGGCTGTCATGGTCTCTTATTCCTGACGGCAGCTCCTCCTGCCATCTCTTCGAACCTTGACATCAATAAACGGGTTGCTATAATGAATTAGATCACTCAGGGAGGACGGGGAGATCCTTGGCATGCCAAAGCGTTCCTTAGACCCCTCTGGACAGGCCCTTTTTGAAAGTGGCACAGAGGCGGCATCATTCCACAATGACCTCCGAGATCCAAGTACCGGAACTGTACCACCATAGATCACCCACCGTAGGAGTATCCGCCTTGACAAGATTCAAGAGGACGGTCTCGGGAGCATAGAGAAGCACGTTCCGTCTCCCTACTCGAAGACGGTGAGGAATTCCTGGAGGAAAGTTCTTTAAGATCCGCAGAAAGTCGACATTGTCGTTTCCTAACCCTATAAGGGGAGTCGCCCACGGTTGGGGCCAGGGCCGTTCCCATATAGTAGTGCACCCCACACAGTCCCACCTTGAGACCTCTCCGTAAGGAAACTTGATCCGCCATCGATTTCTATGGCTATAGAGCACAGGTTAAGGAATGAACCCCGTCAGAGCTTGGGATCGTAGGCCCGGGCAAAGGCTTATGTTTAAGGGGAGTTCAAGCTAGGGTCCCACGGAGCCAATGGACCGTGTCTGACTAGACGGATGTCACCAGTTACGGGGGGTTCCCACCAGTCGAGGTGGATACTGTTGCTGGTATGCAAGGACTGACAGGCATCAATGCGGAGTAGCTGGCGCGGCAACTGCATGTGCCTGATGTGCGATTTGCTGGCGACTGTGGCAACCATCGTCGAAATAAAGCCGCGATGCGTTTGGCATGGGCAGAAACCGTTTGTCGGGGATACCATGTCCTGGATCTAACTGTAGCGTCTGGTTATTGATCCTCCGTACCACCGCAAGCGAAGATATCTCAAGCCACGCCAGGGAACGGAAATCTAAGTAGACCCCCGGTTATTCCTCACTCACCATAGCGCCTGCCAGCAAAGCGGGATGGGACTGCTGCCGGCGTGATGCTACATGGTCGTTTCCGCCCCTGTGACGTGAACTTGCTTGCTTGTGCGGCCTGAGGTGGCAGCGAGGGTACAGAAGCGTAGTCCCGGAATCGTAGACGTGGGGCAGGCAGTAAGGTTCAGGGCTGTCGGCAAATGGATCGGAGTCGTGGACTAGGCAGGAAAGGTCAGGGCAGTCGGCAAGAGTTTACTGTCTTACTGTCCCCAGACGCCATTTCCGTCCGACCGGGGATAAATTACATTTCCCCATACCGCTGAAGCACCTGGGGCCCCCCCCCCCCGTAAACTCCCTTTCCCCCAGCAACCCGGAACTCGAGCCCGGCCCCCATCCCAAAAACACGAAAAAAAACAAAACGTGCCAGCTAGGACCAAAAATTGTCTGCGGCCATTTAACCGACAAAATACAGAGGTGCTAAAAAAGAACAGTATTGTTGTAGTACAAATATCAAGTGATTCACACATCTGCTGTCTCACACATCATAAGACTAACAGGGCTAAATATGCTTCCATCACATATCCCCCTCCAGCCCACAGACAACGAATCCCCCTCCACCCACATACAATATCCTCCCTCCCACATACAAAATTCCCAACCACCCACATACAATATCCCCTCCAAACCCACCTATACAATATCCCCCTCGCTACACCACGCAAACAATATCCCCCTCCACCCGCATGGGAACAAGTATATCCCCTCCACACGCCGCGATACAAGTATCCCCCTCCACCCGCATATGACAATCTCTCCCCCTCCACCGGTCGCGCCATAGCAATAATCCCCCTCCACCGCGTCAAGGGACAATAGCCCCCTTCCACCGGCCTCATGTGGGGACCGATATCCCCTCCCCTCGCACTCCTGCAATTGGACAAAAATCCCCCTCCCAAACGCATGGTACAATCATCCCCCCTCTCACCCGCCGCATGTACAATATCCGCCCCCCTCCCCCCTCATACAATATCCCCCCCTCCCCCCCCCCCACCACCGCATACAATATCCCCCACCACCCACCTACAATACCCACCACCCACCCAACATGACAATACCCCCTCCGACCCACATGTACAATATCCCCCCCCTCCACGGCCACATACAATATCCTGCTCCACCCACATACAATATCACCTCCGCTCACGGCGCACCCGACAAACAATATCCCCCTTCCACCCACATTACATATCCCCCTCCACCCACATAAAATATCCCCCTCCATGAGTTTTCCCCTTTGTCACTGGCACCTCACCACCATCTAAAACTAAACACCCAGCAAGAAAGTAAGGGTACCCCATTTTTCCTAACGACGCAGCTCATGTAAGACCTACAAACACCGCCCACATAGAGACCCCACATCGAGGTCAGTTCACGCAGCTCAGGTAAATAACCTACAACACAGGGCCACAGAGTGAGAGCCAGACATAGAGGTGCATTACAACCAGCTCAGGTATAACCTACAACAGCCGCCACATAGAGACCAACATAGAGGGTCAGACGACCAGCTCAGGTATAAACATACACACCTGGTGAGGCCATATTAGAGGACCGACATAGATGTCGAGAACACACTCAAGTAAACCTACAACTACCCCCGACAAGAGACCGACATAGATAGGTCATACACCAGCACAGTAATAACTTACAACAACCTGCATATAGAGAGCCACATATGTAGTCAGACACCAGCTCAGTAAAACCTACAACACCACCATATAGAGACCTACTATCGAGTCATTTTCACCATCTTCAGTAAAACCTATACAACACCGCCACATAGAGACCCACAGTATAGTGTCAGACACCGAGCTCAGATATATACCTAATCAACACCGGACCGGCCGACATAGAGGACCTGACAAATAGGGACAGACACCAGCGTCAGGTATAAGCTTACAAAGCACCGTGGGCCAAATGAGATACCTGGGCCTATATATGTCGACTCCAAGCTCAGGTAAAACCTACAACCACCGGCCACATAAGAGACCACATAGAGGTCCAGACGGAACGGCAGCTCAGTTATAAACTTACAATCAACCGGTGGCCATAACCTCCCCCCACGATGTACCTAACCCCATCACAGTACAACCACCATACCCCTAACAAACAAAAGACCCCGTCTAAAACAGAACTCCCTGGAGACGACCTATCTTGAGGTGGTCGTTCTCGGATCACTCTTGAGTCCGTTCTTATTAACCCCTTTTCCCTTTCTGCAACCGTTCGCACACCGCCATGAGGTACTTGTCCGGCCACGGATCTCATTACCCTGCATGAAATTACACACAGGTTGGGTGGAATATCTCTTAGAATGCCTCAATATTACAAGCATTATCTTTACCTATTATTTATCCCACATCTGAAAAAAACTGGGAGCTCCCGAGGGGTGGTAGAGCGTGGTCCAGCCATAGACTTAGAAGGCCTATATCCTAAGGGTTTGGAGGGTGGGGAAAGGACAAACCCACAGCATATGAATGCTACAACAATGGGCTGCTCCCCTCTTTCAATTATATACCCAGGAAGGTAGTGCAAATGTGTGAAAGGTCCCTGGTCAGTTCTATAGGCCCTATTATGTATGGTAGAGAGGACCGCCCTCCGTATAAGTTTTGGTAGTCCAGGCTCCATGTAGGTAGGTGGTACCCGTAGCCATGATTCCCCGTTGTAAGTTTTGTAGCGTTCAGGGCCCTCCTTTAGAGGTAAGGTTGAGTCAGGGCCCTCCTTTATAGAGGTTTATGGTGGAGACAGGGCCCTCCTTTAGAGATAGTACTGGAGTCAGCTGGGCCGGGACCTTTAGAGGTGTAGGTTGAAGTCCTGGCCTCCTTTAGAGGATTAGGTATAGTCAGGGCCCTCCATTGATAGGTTAGGTAGTAGGTCCGTGGCCCACCTTTATGAGGATTATGTAGAGTCAAGGGCCCTCCTTTAGAGGTTAGGTAGAGTCAGTGCGCCGTCCTATAAGGTTAGGTAGAGTCAGGGGCCCTCCTTGGTAGGCGATGTTAGTTATAGTCCCCCAGTGGCCCATCTTTATTGATGTTAGGCCAATCCCAGTCCCCCTTTAGTTATAGGTCAATCTTGCCAGGGACCGCCCATTTAGGAGGAAAGGGCAGCGCCAGGGACCGCCGCCCTTTATTTATATGCAGTTCAGGAACCCTCTATAGAAAAGGCATGCCTAGTGACTCCCCATTAGATGATCGGCAGTTCATGCCCCCTTTAGAGGATAGGCATGTCGATGGCCCCCTTGGTAGTGATAGGGCAAGCGCAGTGATCGCACCCCCCTTTAGAGAAAATAAGGGCTGCGCCAGGGGACCCCCATTATTGAAAGGCATCGGCCATGTGAACCCCCTTTATTGAATAGGCACATACCGTTCCCCCTAAAGTGATAGGCAGTCAGTGTCCCCCTTTTAGATGATAATGCGAGATCAATGACGGACCTCGCTTCCTCTTTAGTGATCTGCCTCGCCAGTTCCCCGACCTTTTGAAGAGATAAGGCCATGCTAGCTGCCTAGTGACCTCCCTTTAGTGAAAGACATTGCCATGGGCCCCCTTTAGTGTATAGGCAGTCCAGGGCCCCCTTTAGTGATTAATCAGGTTGCCATGGGGCACCCATTATTGATAGGCAGTCCAGTGCCGCTCCATTAGAGAAAGGCATTCATTGTCCGTTCCCTTTAGTGATAGTGGTCAGTCAGGACCCCCATATAGTGATAAGCAGTGGCCAGGGGACCTCCCCTTTAAGTGATATGCAAGCGCCATGGCCCTATCTGCGCTCCCTATATTGATAGGGCAGGTTCAGAGGGGCCCCCCATTAGAGAAAGCGCAGTTTGCCAGGGGACCCCTTAGTGATATGTCCTGGATCAGTTGTCCGGTGTGGTTGTGGCCGCCAATAGTGATAGTGAGTCATTTCAGTGCCCCCATAAAGTGAATAGGCAGCACCAGATGTGGACTCCCCATAGAATACATGTGGCAAGGCCGCCATGGACCAGGCCCCATTTAGAGATAGGCAGTCAGTGCCACCTTTATTAATAGATTAAAAAAAAAACCCCCAACAAATCAAATCACTTAACCGTGAGACCTCTGTCCTCGCCGCACCGAGCTTCCGCCGGGCTCCTGCCGCCGCTGCATAGTGCTGCGCGGGGGAAGTTTACGTCTAAACCGCTAGACCTCTTCTCCTGTATCGCTGCCAACCGATGTAGTGCGCGCCGCCTACACAGCAGTAGGGGTCGGCGCCTGGTCAAGGCTGAAGGCCTATTAGTGCGTTCAGTCCTGCCGGGGAGATCACGGAGTGCAAAGCGGCAAGTGGCGCTGAGCTCCGCAGACCATTCACTGGCGCAGAGGCCCCAGTGATCGGTGGACATTAGTACCCCTAACTCCGCGGCCCGGTCACTGGGCTCTGCGGTGAACGCCAGGCCCTCCGAGTGCTGCAGATACGCGTTCGATTAGGCGCTTGGCCTGTGCCCCGGGGAGCGACTGCAAAACTGTCCGTCCGGGGCCGCACCCCCGCAACTCGGAGTCCCACCACTGGTGGGCCATGGCGGAGCCTTGTTCGCTGCCGCGCTTAGGGTGGGGGCCGCCTGGGGGCCCTGCTCTGCCTTGAGGAAAAATTGGGCCCGCGCTTGCCGCGGCGGACCCCTTATTCCACCGGTGCCCCATACGGTGAGTAGCCCGTTGGTACCCCAGTATGGCGGCCCTGGAATTTAGCAAGAGGTCCGGTACACGGGTATTAGTCAAAACACAGTGAACGCTTAGCTAAATGCAACGAGGCAAACATAATCCCAGCAGGGTGAAGTGACGTTGGTGCAAAACATATATAGGTACAGCGCCCTCAATTACCCAATTACCGAGCCGCACTGGTCCCTTTTAAATGTACTGTTAACGCTCTGCGGGGGAACGTGGGGAGGGGTTGCGCTAGGGTGCTCGCGTTCATTTGGGTGGGTTGGCATAGTGATTTGTCCTCGGCCGGCAGGGACTAGGACCGTACGGTAAGCAAGGCCAGTGATGGGATTGGACTGGTTATGTCGCCACGTCCGACAAGGCGGTCCTCGGGCCCCCCGTGTCCCCGGGTTTGGCCGGGGGGACCCGCCGCGGGGAACCGGTTGCGACCGCGAGTCCTAAACACTTACCAGTGCGGCTCACAACCCGTTTAACAGGGCTGTCAAGGGACAAAAAAATTAAATACAATGACAACTGGGGGACCTACAATACCCAGAAAGATTGACCAGAATTGTGGTAATTAAGTATAGAAAAAGACGCTTCGGGGACAAAAATTAATATGTATAAGAATATATTAAAAGTTCGATATATGAGATTTATTTAATAACCCAGCCATTGGCTGAGTCAAGAACAACAGGTGGACGTCCTCGGTACATCTTTGGTGAAATAGAATTTTCTATCTTCCAATAAATATAGTAAAGGGATTCTTTGAACCTGAAGAGCAGTGAGACGTTGAACTCTCTGCAAGATTAAAATGTCATGTGTGTAATTCACTAACTGAGAGATCAAAAAGGTTTCTGGACACATTTTCTTCTAGATGAAAAAATATAACAAAGTTTTACTAGTGACCAGTATTATCTGGAGAAGGGACAGGATACATTACTAATGTAAATAATATAACAAGTTAAAGTGACCTATTGATTCTGGAGAAGGGTCTGGATACATTTCTAGATTTAATAATAAGAACAAGTTAATAGTGACCGTGGGATTCCTGGAGAATGTTCGTGATACATTTCATAGATGTTAATAAATATGACAATTTATAGTGACCAGGATTCAGGATAAGTTCCTTGATACATTTTCTAAGATGAAAAGAGACAAGTTAAAGTGACCAGATGATTCTGTAGAATTGTTCCTGGATACATTTCTATATGTATATGAATAAAACAAGTGTTATATATACCTAGGATTCTGGAGCAGGGTCATGGATACATTATCCTGAAGTAATAAAGAACAAGTTATGAGTGACACGGGGGGGATATCTGGATGAAGGTTCTGGAAACATTTCATAGATGTAATAATATAACAATTTATTAGTGACCGAGCTGTCTGGAGAAAGGGTGCTGGATACATTACTAGATGTAATAGAACAAGTTATAATGCCCATGAAATCTTGAGAAGTGGTTCTGGATACAGTTTCATAATGTAATTAAATAAAACAATGTATATAGTGACCAGGAATCCTGGTGAGAAGTGGTCATATACATTACAAGATGTAATAATATACCAAGCTATAGTGACCACAGGATTTTGTGATAAGGGTCTGTAAACATAATCTAGATAGTAATGATAAAAACCAGTTTTAGTGACCAGATTCAGGAGAAGGGTCTAGGATACAGTTTTCTAGATGGTAATTAAAATACCATGTTATAGTGACCGGTCTGGATTCAGGAGAATGGGACCTCTGGAAATACAATGCTAGATGTAATATGTAAGGCGACAAGTTATATATCTGACCTATGATACTTGAGGAAGGGTCTTGGATTACATATACAATATGTACACACAATCTAACAAGTTATCGAGGACCTAGGGAAACTGTTATCAGGTGTCATTCAACAAAACTAGAAAGACATAAAAGAACAATTAATAGATGACCGATTAATCTGGAGACTGTTTCTGGAAACATATCTACTAGATTAAATAAAGAGAACCTGTTAAAGTGGGACCAGGATTCTTGAGAGAAGGGTACTTTTGACCAGGGGATTTATTCTGTTTGAACAAGATTGTGGAGTCGGGAATGAGTTTTTTTCCCTATAAAATGAGGACAATTGGTGCTTCTACCCCGTCATTGGGTTTTTATTTTGCCCTGTCCTCTTGATCAACACTGTTAATGTAGGGCACAAGAGTCTGAACTGGATGAGGTCTGTTCTTTTTTTTTTTAATGGCCTTTAAAAAATATGTAACTATGAAGGGCTGGACCTCAATTGGACTTATCACTGCTCTATAAAACAATGCAGTGTGAAGGAATTGAATGTTTGTTACTAGATTAAAAACCAGAAGAAGGAGCCATGACTCTGTGTGCGCCTCAGGGTTTATTTTACTGTGTAAATTAATAAACAGGGCGTCCTGTATGGCGGTAGAGCAATCTGGTCTCCTTGGTCCGATGAACCAATATACAATTTTGCACTGAACCCATCGGGGGCACCCTTTTTCATGACAAAATTGAATGGAGATCCATAAGGGTGGAGGTGAAGTCAAATACTGCCCTGATGGCATCCGGTACGGCTGTGAGCCTGCTGCTGGTTAAAGTAAATACTAAGACTCAATACATTATGCCCCGTAGTAAGGCCATTTAGTTAGAGGTTGGCTACACGAAGATTGAGTTTTTAGTAAGTGACCTGGGCTAACCACTACTACAACTCTAATATCCCAGGTAGAGATGCATTGAGTTTGAGGTGACTAGGAAGAAACTACTATCACGCACCACTAGTTTCCTGGGTATAGAGGCATTGATATGATGTATAGATGTTACGCTACTCACTCTCTAATTCCCCACAGGTAAAGAGCCATTGATTGTGTGGAGTACGATTAGTAACCTACTCACCTCTAATTCCCAGAGTAGAGTGGCATTGAGTGTGAGGTACTATTGGGCTAACACTACTACCTCTCGACTAACCAGGGGAGAATGGCATTTGTAGTGAGAGGTGTGACTTGGGTAACTCGAATCACCTCGTTAATGTCCGCTGGGTATATATCTACATTAGAGTTGTGAATGACTAGGGGTACCTCTTACACACCCTCTAGTTCCTGGGGAGAACGACATTGAGTGTTGGGAGTATGACATTAGGGTGGTAATTACTACTACTTACACAGCACTAGTTCCTTGGGTTAGAGAGGCACTGGATGTGATTGTTTACTAGGGTTAAACTCTACTCACCTCTCTAAGTTCCCTGAGTTAAGAGGCATGGATGTGTGAGGTAACTAGGGGTAACTCTACCCACCTCGTAGATTCAGGAAGATAGTGCATGGAGTAGTGAGGTTACAAGGTGAAACTACTCTACTCACCTCGTAGTTCCCTGAGGTAGATAGGCAGTGAGAGTGAGGTGACCAGGGTTAACTCTACACACCTCTAGTTCCCCTTGTGTATGGAGAGGCAGATGAGGAGTGATTGAGGTGACCAGGGTTAACTCCAAGCAGTAACTCCAATTCCCATGGTAGATGCAAAGTTGATTGTTGAAGTTAACAAAGGGTAATTGTAGCTCACCTCTAATTCCCTAGGAAGATAAGGCCGTGAATTGCCATAAATCCTCTTATTCTCATGCCGACTTCTGAATACAGTCATCTAAAATACTGGAAACTGCTGTGTAGCGTACTAATTGTTAAATATCTTATTGTTAATACCTACTACTCAACTTCCCAAAACCCAGGGTAAAGATGCAATGAGTGTTCATTGACCTTACTGTTGTAACTAATTCCCCTGGTACGGTAGAATCTGGCGATGGTGGATTTTCTGGTCTTTTGCTATCAGCATCCCAGCTGGTAGTTATACATTCAGTGGCGCTCAGTCAGTCAAGTGCCATACTTGCTGGTTACCAAAGCCTTTGAGCCATGACGACTAGTTAGTCATCGACGTTGGATCAAATGGAGACCACTGGCCACTTTGGCGGCGGACCAAACCCCATAACCCCACCCCCCCCCCCCTCATTCTCAACCAAAACTGGAGTAAAGATAAGCATCACAGGCTGTAAGAACCTAAATAAATGTAAAAAAACAAGACCCAATGTTATGGTATTTTCCATATTTCCAATATATATATTTTAACCCATAATAGAATCCCATTAGAGGTCAATCTTGCTAACCAAGGCTTAAAAGAATATCAATCCTTCCTGAGGCCAATGTGGAAGAAAATTCCTTGTATAAACAGGACGAAATATACTATTCACAAAGTTTGGAAAAATTTTGGTGACTAGTAACGAGTCTTTAAGAATTGTTGCATATATTAGTCAAGAATTTTTGCCACTATCGCAAACATACAAACATCCTTTGTGTATTCATGAAAACAAGCAATTGTTGATCAACACAAATACAAATGATCTAGGGTGTATTCTGTATATAATTTAAAATCATGACTTAAAGGGGTTGGTCTCACAACAAGGATCCGCTGGCTTTTTTATGTTAAAGGATCTATGGCAAAAACAAGTCAACATTTGTAATATGTTGCCAATTAACCGAGTGTCGCTACCTAGTCTAAGATATCCCCTCATGTATGGGCAGCATCAGCTCCTCAGGTCACTATAGCAACATACCGGTTTGAACTCTCCTAATAGGGCTGCCAACACTGGTTGCTCTAGGCCCCACAAGACCGTTTTTGATCGTATCCTGAATAGTTCTCTAGCCCTGGTGCTCTAGCAACAGACCAGGCTATACTACTGCTCCTATCGGAAACCGGTAAAATACCGGCCCCCGAATTCAACCCCTTAAAACCCTTGAAGACATAACTAAATATTCATAATTTCTGCTGCAATTTATTCAATGTTTTGTTAATTCATTTGTCCGTCCTCCTTCCAGTCCCCCCAGAAACAGTCATCACGGATATGCAAACTTCCATGACATGTATAAAATCCCTGAAGTAATCCTAGTGGCCAGTAAGAAAATTGATCCAACCATCAAGCCCCTCCTCCGCCTCCTCCAGCCTGGTCCGCCACCGTCCCACCAACCCCGCTCTCGTTGATGCTTTCGCGTCTGGTCCCTAGCCGCCACCGAGGCCCATGGAAAACCCTTGGCTCCGCAAGCCCTCCCGAGGGTCACACACATCGATATGTTATTTACAAGCGAAGAACAACGCGACCGACATGACGCAGAGTGAGTACTAAACAATAGGTAATAACTTAACTAAAACTTCCTAGGAGATTATGAGAAAATTTATCATAAAAATAAGTGACAATAAACCAAACTTTGTTATACATATAATTTGATTGCACATATTGGTAATGCTCATGCTGAAACTGTTTCGCTTTTAACATGTAACGTATACACCCAAAAAAATATTGCTTATTAGGCCTGTCATAACAAGAAAGTAAATGCATCGAGAAGAGTTTACTTCCTCCATGTACGGCTAGAATGCTCCTTTAGTAGTCAGCAGAACACTTTAAAGGATGGTCCAAATAAATTTCATTTTTTATTTTCTCATAGACTGGCAGTTTGTAATAATCAAATCTGATGGGAAGGAGGCATGAACCGGCACATCCACACACTATATACGTTTATCTAATGCTTCTCAGCAAAACTTTACAAAAATTAACAGGAGTAATTATTTTTTTATTTCAAAATGTATGATCCCACTTGCCACTTTCAACGGCGACCTCTATAAAGTGGGTTCCATAAATGGGGGCAGCACTGCATGCGGCCACCGTCCAACTTTAAAGAGGGCTCAGTGAGTGGCAATTGGGCAAATACTGTTTAGAATCAAAAAGTCTACGAAGAACCTCCTGTTCGATTTTTGTAAAGTTTTGCTGAGAAGCATTAGAATAATGAAAATAGTGAGGATGTGCTGTTCCACCACTGCCTCGTCCCTTATCCAAGAGTTTATATTTAATATACTTGTCATTATATTTTCAAGTGTGCTTCTCCAGTTTTACATCAGCAGCAGTTTCATAAAGTAAAGCTCAGTACTTCACATGAAAACAGCTTGTTCCAGCCCAGGAGATCAGGTGACTAAAGAGTTGAGGCTCTGTTTGGACCAGCCTTTAAAGTCACGACCCACCAAGATCTTGGGCATGAAGTTTTTTAGAGTAACAAAGGGAAACTAGCTTAATACATAGTTTGCGTAAGGCCGAAAAAAAAGACAGACGTCCTTTGTCATTTCATCAATTGTGCTATAGTGTTGATCCAGAGGAAGGCAAAAACCCCCATGAGGTAGAAGCCAATTGTCCTCATTTTAGGGAAAAAATTCCCGACTCCAATCTGGCAATCAGAAGAAATCCCTGGATCAGCAACTCTTCTCCAGAAACCGTGAATCACTAAACTTGTTATATCATTACAGGTCTAGAAAAGTATCCGAGCACCCTTCTCCAGAATCCCCGTACACTATAAAATGCATGTTATAGTTATAACATCTAGAAATTGTATCACAGTCCCATTCTCCAGAAACTCCAGATCCACGTAAAGCTTGTTTAAATATATTACATCTAGGAAATGTATACCGGTGTACCCTTCTCAACAGAATGCCCGTGACCACTATAACGTTGTTAATTTATTACATCTAGAAATGTATCCAGACCCTTCACTATCAGAATCCTGCTCACTATAGCTAGTTTCAATTATTACACCTAGAAGATGTATCCTATACCAATTCTCCAGAAAATCCCGGTCACTATAACTTGTTTCTAATTATATACATCTAGAAAATTGTATCCATACCCTTCTCCCGAATCCTGTGTCACTATAGACTTGTTAAATAACATCTAGAAATGTATTCCAGTATACCCTTCTACCCGAATCCGGTCACTAAAACTTTGTTCTATATCATCAATAAATGTATCCAGACCCTTCTACTTCCATAATCTTGGTCACAGAACTTAGTTTATAATTTTACCGTAGTACTACTCGAGTATATTGCAAGTTTATTACAGGGCCCAATAAATTATCTGAAAATGCCCCCCGCCTCACTGTCGTCGCTACGTTGCGCTTGCGATGGCCCATTGCACTCGCAGGGACACTTCTCTACATGCGACTCCTCAGGTAGCGCATATAGCAGAATGCCGAGTCGTTTGGCCCGTCGCTTGTCGGCGATCTCTTTCCCCTAATGCAACTCCTCCAAATCGCATAGTAGAGGAAGTTATACCACTGCGGAGCAAGAGAGTGAGCGCCGGTTAATCCATGCTCCGCAGGTGGGTCTCCGACTGGTGCTCAAGCAACTCTCTCGTGCCGCCCGGGATTTTCCGGCAACAGGCACGGTTTGTAAACACGCTGCGTGCAGCGGTCCGTGATTACATCACCGCGCCTGGCCGAGTGATACAGTAAACCGAGGAGCCTGTTCCGGAGACCGGACAGCGCGATGGGTCGGAAGCAGCGAGGGAGACGGGCCAGCGTTAAGCCAGGTAAATTTATTTTTTGATATTTATATAAAACCGGCCTATACAGCCTAAACCAGCCTATTCCTAGCCTATACCCTAACCAATACCCTAGCCTATACCCCGGGGCCAACTACCCAGCCTATACCCAGCCTAATTACCTGCCTAAAACCTCTGCCCTGATACCTCAGCCTATATCCTGCCTAAACCCATCCATACTGCCTATACCCTGCCATATGACCCAGCCTAATACCCGCGTCCTAGTACCGGCCTATAACCTAGCCTATAACCCTACCTATACCAGCTCTAGTACCAATCCAAGAACCAGCCACTCCCCTCCATATACCCTACCTATACCCAGTCCTCTTAGCCTATTTCTATCCCACCCTGCCTAAAAAACCTATCCCTAAACACAGCGTATAGCCATCCAAATACCCAAACCTAATAGAACATATACCCTGCCTTATGAACCTGGCTCTATTTACCCCATTGCCTATAAAGGGACAAATAAAACAGTGCCTAAGTTGGACAAAAACCTGCCTGAAAAAACTTGCCTAAGTGGGTTAGAACTCGACATAAACCTGCCCTATAACTCAAATGTGGGCAAAAACCTGCCTATAGCAGCCTATTGGTGTGACATAAAACCCTGCCTATCAGCTGCCTATTGGGGAGACATAAACCTGCCAAAACTGCCTATTGGGGTGTGACATAAACCTGCTATAACTGCCTATGGGGACATATACCCTTCCTATAAATGCCTGTGGGGGACATAATACCTGCAAAAACTGCCTGTGGGTGACATTAAACTGCCTATCACCTGCCTAATGGGGGGACATATATCTGCCCAGGGGGTGAACATTAAACTGCCTATGTCATTTTATTGGTAATCCAATTTAATTTTTTAACAATTCACCAGTATCCGCTGTCATTTTTCCACCTCTAGGCTTTATACACGAGTCATAAGCTTTCCTCCGTTTTTTGTGGCAAAATTATGGTGCGATCGGCTTATAACTCGTTCGTCTAATCCTCGGAGTATATATCGGTAATACATCTAAGAAATGTAACCAGACCCTTCACGTCAAATCCAGGTCACTATAGACTTGTTCTATTATACAACTAAGAAATGTCCTCCAACCCTTCTCTCAAAATCCTGCTCACTATAACTTGGAGATCTAGCTGTATTACTTTCTAGAAATGTATCCATGTAACCCATCTCCAAATACCTTGGTCGACTATAACTTGTTCTATTATTTACATCTATAAATGTCTCCATACCCTACTCTCTGAATCACTGTGTCACTATATACTTTTAGTATTATTACAACTATAAATGTATCCAGACCCGTCACCAGAATCCTGGTCACTATAACTTGTTCTAATATACAGTCAAAGAAAAGTCTCCAGGACCCTTCTCCGAGAATCCAGCTCACTAATAACTTGTTCTAAGTTATTACATCTAGAAATGTATCCAGACCCTTCTCCCAGAATCCTTTGCTCCACTATAACTTTTCTTATAATTACATCTAGAAATGACTCCAGACCCTTCTCCAGAATCCTGCTCACTATAACTTGTTCAAATATGTAACATCTAGAAAATGATATCCTGACCCTT
>JAODAL010019594.1:0-71620 GCA_025379985.1 Phyllomedusa bahiana
GAAAAAACCACCGAAAATCGCGAAAACCAATAAACATAAAAAACCGAGCCGATTTAACTTTTGTCGTAGTTGCTCCCCCACCATGGCATGTGAAGCATCGATTGAAAGGAAGGAGTATCAGACCATGAAAATTTCCCCCCGGCCTCCCTCTAAACTTTTATCTCAAACAGGAGAAGACTGATCAGAGATGCGCCGAGAGGCCCATGATCACTCTGGATAAACTGCAGAGATCTACAGCTGACGTGTGAGAGTCTGTCCATAGGACAAAAAAATCAGTCGTACACTGCACAAATCTGGCCTTTATGGAAGAGTGGAAAGAAGTAAGCCTTTTTCTCAAAGATATCCATAAAAAGTCTTTTTTAAAAGTTTGTCACAAGCCACCTGGAAGACAACAAAAATGTGGGAAAAAGGGTTTGCTCTGGTTTCAGATGAAACCAAAATCGAACTTTTTTGGCCCACAATGCAAAACTACATGTTTGTCGTAAAAGCAACAAGCTCATCCCCCTAAAACACCCCATTCCCCACGTCAAACATGGTGGTGGCAAAATCATGGTTTGGGCCTGCTTTTGTTCAGCAGGGACGGGGAAGATGGTTAAAATTGATGGGAAGATGGATGGAGTCAAATACAGGACCATTCTGTAAGAAAACCTGTTGGAGTCTGCAAAAGACCTGAGACTGGGACGGAGATTTATCTTCCACAAGACAATGATCCCAAACATAAAGCCAAATTACAATGGAATGGTTCACAAATAAACATATCAGCGGGTTAGAAGGGCCCAAAAGTCAAAGTCTAGACCTGAATCTGAATCGGAATCTGTGGAAAGAGCTGAAAACTGCTGTTCACAAACGCTCTCCATCCAACCTCACTGAGTCGGCTGTTTTCCAAGGAAGAATTGGAAAAAAATTTCAGTTTTCTCGATGTGCAAAAACTGATAGAGACAAAACCCCAAGGCCTTGTAGCTGTAATCGCTGCAAAAGGTGGCGCTACAAAGTATTAACTTAAGGGGGCCGAATAATTTTGCACACCTCATTTTTCAGTTTTTTTGGGGGTTTTTTTACAAAAATTTAAAATATCCAATAAATTTCGTTCCACTTCACAATTGTGTTCCACTTGTTGTTGATTCTTCACAAAAAAATTAAATTTTTATATCTTTATGTTTGAAGCCTGAAATGTGGCAAAAGGTTGAAAAGTTCAAGGTAGCCGAATACTTTCGCAAGGCACTGTAAAGCCATTCCTAACATGACCTTTAATTTCATATAGGGGCATACAAACTTTTTTCATTCAGAAAAAAGAAAAACAAAAAGACGTTATTTGATGCCATATTAAGATATTTTCCCCTAAAACCATTGCCTGAGGAAAAATAGCTCTGTATTTTGGCACCACAAGACTCCATGTGATATAGAAATGGCACTGTGCACACAGCTCTGCCATGTGCATAACTTGTATTGTCTTGCATTGTAGAAGGCACCAGCAACATAATTAATTATGTTTGATATTTTAATATGGAAGAACAGTTCTCTATTGTTATTTCATAAATGATATTGGGTTTTTGAGAGAGGTATGTCCTATCCTAAT
Source organism: Phyllomedusa bahiana (assembly GCA_025379985.1). Lineage (NCBI taxonomy): Eukaryota > Metazoa > Chordata > Amphibia > Anura > Hylidae > Phyllomedusa > Phyllomedusa bahiana. Next base: position 1,577 of record JAODAL010019594.1, read on the forward strand.
AACACCCTTCTAATCCAACAATAACAGCATCAGAAACACGTGACTGCTTCTAATATCAGATTTCTCTGCAGGTGTGGATTGTCTCCTGTTTCTGGCTCAAACCACTTAACAGTTTTATTTCTTACTGTATTAGTATCAGCCATGTGTTTACTGACACCATATTACATTGGATATGGTCTAGTAATTAGTTAATTGCTCTGTAACTATTTACCCAGCTGTATTATTCCTAGCTAATACCTTTATCTAAAAATCTATGGCTTATATATCACTTCTGTTTTAAAGTGTCCACATGTATGAACTTGTATGAACCTGATGCCAACTTACTAGTTCTACCTCTATTATTAATAGCGTACGATCTGACAATATGTATGAAAGTGTCTAACAGCACTTTATAAATGTGTCTCATTCTACGGCAAAAGAAGTCTCAGCCATGCCACTTTGTAACTGGCATAGATTTGTATGGGCGTTTCGTGCCAAACTTTGGCGCATTTTTGGCTCATTGTACGACTCTAGCAAGGCCACATCTTTGTCGCAAGGGTCTTGTCGGGTGCAGATTGCGCCAAGTTTTGGTGTATGACGGCTCATACATCTATAGCACATAGTAACAATAGTTTGTTTGGCTCAAAGCATGCCAAAAAAATGCCACAGCCCCGTTCATACATGTCACCCAAAGAGTTTATTTTTTATGGCATTTCTCATTTTTTTATCTTTGGGTGTCTGAATATGAAATTAAGTTCGCAAAACATATGGAGAAGAAACAGGCATGCCTCAGGATTATTATGTGTATAAGACACTGTTTACATAACCTTCAACAGTTTTATAAAGTACGTAAAAAGTGTTGTGTCTAAGATGTTATTTAAATTTAGTTACAATGTGCACCATTTCGGGGCTTAAAATATACAAATCATTATAATCCTTTAGGCAGAGTTCTTAGTTACAGAGAAATTCCAAGTCCAGTCTTGTTATTGGGAAGTATTGTTTTGAGCTTGCTTGGTGGCGGTATATAAGATGTGCGATGGGCTATCTGCAAACATCACCGTGAACAAGGGCTTTGTTAACAACCTGAAACGCGTTGGTGTGTTTTTAGTGTACCCTCTGCACATGTGTATAGAATAAAAGCAGCATTATTTTTTGCACTTATACGCTGGTCTATTCATCATATTATTGGAAGTTTCTGCATGGGCTCTTTGACGGGAGCTAGTGGACCGGGCGTGAATCAGTGCTAGCTGCCATAAGCTGGATTGAACAGGTGCGACTGCAAATCATCAAATGGTGAGTCTCTGCTATTTTCTTCACTTGCTGTGAATTCTTATGTTATCTGCAAACATGTCACTTGCTAATGTCATGGATAAGTGGGTAATAATGGTAATTTATCACAGTTTAAAAAAGGGATGGTTATTGATTTTTGACCAAGGGTGGCAGTATTTCTGGAACTGCGCAGTTTGTGAACTGATCAGATGCTACTGTGGTGAAATCATATTGTGAGTGGATAAATGGCACCATTGCTAGTAAGTGACATGAAAATTACAGAGCACCGTGTTCCATTGATGTGAGAAGCGAACATCGACTATGAAGGTGAGCAAGGGTGGACCAACATGCTACAGAGGAGAAGCTCACCAGCAAAATGAACTAGTGGGCAACCAGATGTGTGTTACGAGTGGTCCCGCAGCCCGTGGGTCGGTCTGCGGGCGCACTCGTACCCCTTCTGTTCCCACTGCTCCGGGGACCGGGACTCGTTCCTCCGGGAGCAACTACTTGCTTGTCTGCACTCCTGTGTCCTCGCCTCTCTCTGCCAGCCGGTGCAGGCGCCCCCCCTCCACTCCCTAGGGCGCGTGCGCGCCGGCTCTCTTAGATTTAAAGGGGCAGCGCGCTAGTAATTGGTTTATTGCTGGCCGCTGACCCTATATATACTGTGTCATCTCCAGTACTTCCTTGACGGATCTATTGTGTCTCGAGCTGTAGAGAAAGCATTTCTAGAGTGTGGTTTCCAGTCTCGTCTGTGTTTCCGACCCTTTGCCATGTTTCTTGACCACAAACCTTCGCCGCCTGCCCTGACCTGCCTTCCTGTCCCCGACTATGAGTTTGGTGTTACGATTCGGTACCTCGCTGCACCTCGGCTGCCATCGCAAGAAAGTCGCGCTAAGGTGGGACTCTCGCCGCAGCAAGTCCATCCTGCCTGGCGGCGGGCTTTGGTGAATACCGGGACCTACTTAAACTCCGCTCCCTGGCGCGGCCGTTACCACCGCTTGCGGTGGTCCAGAGGATCCACTTCTCCAGCTGTTACAATGTGTTTGTAAAACAACAGTTTAGAAAGCCCTACTGGTTCTCTAAAGCAGATGGATTTTACTGCACCTCTGCTACTGAAGATGCATCAGCAGCAAATGCTTCAATTTTCACAGCAGCATTGGAATTAGATAACTGTTAAATAGGAAAGCGTTGCCTTCTCTGATGTTTTCTGCCACATCGAATGGATGGATTGTAGCCTGTCAAGCAAGAAAGATCAGAGAAAAAACACTCTTCAACCACTGCTGGAAGAACACAAGCTGCTGGTGGCAGTGTTATGGTTCAGGGAATGTTTTTATGGTATTCTATGTGGCCAATCATCCATGTGGGAGGTACTCTCAACTGATTTAAGTATGAATTCTTTTCAGATCACATACACCAAAACATGCGGATTGTCTTCTTTTCGGCAATTGGATTATGCAGCTAGACATGTTACATGACTAGAAAGGTCCGATATTGGTTGGAAGATCATGACCTAGACTTCCAAGTATTATGCTGACCCCTTAATTCCCAAGCCTTAAACCCACTTGAGCATCTGTGGGACCACCATAATCTTTCGCTTCATGAATGCTCCATCATGCACCCTCCAGCTGTTGTGGGATGCAGTGAGCATGGCTCCAGATACTTGTGGCAACCTATCAGGACCTTATTGAGTCACTCCCTGCCTGTCTAGCTGCTGTCCGTGCTGCATCACTCAGCAGTTACTCTGGATATTAGCTGGTGGTCACAATAATTTGACTCAACTGTGTATATACTAACACTAAGGTTGACATGTATGAAGGGGTCAGTTTTAATGTTCTGTCACTATATGCGGCAAAATTGATTCATCTGTCTAATTTCCTGATGTATGGCTCATCGAGTGAACATGTTTGGTGCATTGTGCACTGCGCCTGACACTTTGTAATGCGGCAAAGATGTGGGGGCGTTCTGGGGCATGTCACCCCACATTGTACTATTAGACACATTTATGAATGTGGCTCGCCAAAACTAGGCGTATTACTGTGGTCTGCCTGAGCCTGAATTGTCATAATGGAACTAGATTTGCCATTAGGGCAAAAAATATCCCTTATTTCTCAATTTATACCAGTAAAATAATCCAAAGTAATTTATGATAATTATCAAACTATATAAAATTAAATTATATAAATTTCATAACAAATTATATAATACAAAATTAATATAAAATTAAATAAAATTCCAAAAATATAAAATAATCTCCTATAAACTGTGATTAATATTTATATAATCTAATGTTAATTTAAAATTAAATAATATAAATTATTAGCATATAACATAAATCCTGTTCTCAATCTTGTATTTACGGAGTTAGCGTAGTATTATCAGTAGGGATGAGCGAATTGAATCTGACGAAGTGGAATTCGTTTCGAAATTCAGGAAAAATTTGATTCTAAACAAAGATGAATTTCATGGCGATTCGTGGTAATAAATCTCAAATGGACGCGAGCACATGGCGTGACATGGGGCAGAGAACTATGGGAGAAAGAAAGGAATGCCCTCAATGACATGTGCAAACATGCAGCCAATTAGCAGCCAGCCCGCTTCTGTGACGTCACAGTCCTATAAATAGGGCAGCCATGTTAAATTCTGCCACTATGTCTGTCATGCACAAGGATGTCTCCGTAGCAGCATTAAATTGCACTCTGTGCAAAATACTTCCGATTTTAGAGTTAATAGGGTGAATTACCTTTCAAATACACAGGTGTGTGTCATATACACACATGTTCCTGAACCAGCATTTTTTAAATTGGGATATTGCTCTCTGTGGCAAAGAGTTAATGTTTTCACTTATTGTGGTGAGCTCTCTTTGAAATACACCCTCTACCACGCTATGACGTTGACATTATGTTTAGTTTTCCCCTTCTTTTAATCTGTCAGAAGGAATGAAAAGGACAAACTCAACCGATTGTGTTTTCAGAGAAGCCATAAGGCCAGTATGACATGGTATTTTGTTTGTATCAGGATTGTCTGATGATTAGGTAGCAAAAGCAGAAGTGGATACAGAACACAGAAGATATACAAATATTCCATTTACTTGTCATCTCTGTTTTGGATCAACTCCTGTTTCTTTTTGGCTTTAGCAATACTGATGGATTATTGACTGAAAATGGACACTGATGGATCAAAGGAAGTGGAAATGATCAATGACGTCAATGCAAAATTACTGCCGACACCCTCTCCACTCTTTCGGGGGGGCTCTGCATGTATCAGCATTTAACAGAACAGGTTCTGTCATAATCTGTGGACTCATCTGATGACGGTGTAAAAGCAGAGCGCTCTTTGACGCTATAGTAGGATCTTGGCCCTCAGCTCAGTTCTTTTTAGCTGGCGATGACATTACCCTGTCAGGCTGCGTTCCCACTTCAGTTATTTGGTCAGTTTTGCCCCCGTAACTGCCCAGATAAGTGAAGTGTGAGCGATTCTAAGAGCCTGTCATCTGTGTGTCATACTAAAGCACAGCAGTGTTTCAATACCAAACTACGCTCCCTATGCATATTTCTGCATGGCACAATGTTCTACAACACCATGCGATGAGGATCTGTCCTTTTTCCTTTCATGGAATTGTTATAGTAATCTCAGTGACCTTATTACACCATTTTCAGATAGTGATGTTTTAATAGAACAACTGACGTATGAATATATCTGTGTTGACATGTTATATCTTGTCCATGATTTGTGAATGTTTATGAATGCATTTCATATACCAGCTATTTTTTTCCTTGATATTAGAATATCTCAATATGGTAACTTGATTCGTAGTATACATCTTGACAATCGGTTGAATTCTATATTTTTTTCTATATTTTTTTTTCTATAATTTTATTCGTATTATAACATCTAACTAAGTTATAGCATTGGGCTAGGAGAGGCTTTTGATATATAGATCCTTGTAGTTATAATACCTGCATAGTTTATATTCTGCTCACTAGATATATGTGGTCCTCTGTATAATAGAAACACATAGCTTATGATTCTATCTATATACTTACCACTACCTAATGTTAATTAAATCAAATTTTTACCTAAGTTGATTAAACTCCGATATTTTGAGTTTAGTCGCAATATATATGTCTCTTTCTGTGGGAGCCTCAGTATTTTGCATCAAATTAGGTATAGTAATGTATAGGCACAATAATATACAATCTTGCGCTATTTACCGGTGTACAATTCCGGCATTAGCCTCTTCACATGACAACTTCCCGTGACGTATACGACGCATGCGCACTTTACATCTGGATCCTGATACTCCATGATAGGTAAGGGCATACGAGTGCGCATGCGCGCTAGGTATAAAATCTCGCGCGATCTCCTAATATCCAGTTTCGGCTTCACCAATGCCAGGCAGCTACACGCCGCAGGTAAACTTCTGAACTTTACAGTTTAATGATAATTTAAGACTCTCATTGACATTATTTCTCCAGTTGCTATATGGGAATTAAGTAAGCTACTTGTAACCACCCCACTATCGGTGTAGAATATTTATATATGTAACTTCTTTTAGATGGTACTCCTTCCTTTCCTATGTTGGAAGTGACGAACATACAATCTTGTTCTAGTTAGTATACTAACAGACAGAGTTAATATGGTATTATTTATGGTTATCATGGGATGCATTCACGGATATAATTTTGGACTTGTAATTTATAATATCAACATGTGGTGGTTTATGTTGGAGTTTGGTGATCCTCTTGTGAATTCTTAGTAATTTTTTGTAATCCTTTGGAAAATTGGTACAAATGGTCTTCCTTTTTTGTATTAATGCCCTGGGTGAATATGCATTTTGGTCTATGATGGATAACACCCTATACTTAGATAATTGCTTTCTTAATCAATTATAACCCCTCTTTTTGTCATTGTATTTCAATAGGTATTATAATATCACAGAGAAATGAATAAGAGATTTAAAACGTGTAAAGTGAGTAATGATGTTTTTATTGTTATTATGTGTTATGAACAATAAACACATCTGTCATATTGTTGTCTATACTAACAATTTGTTGTTATTGTTTTTATGATTTTAGAGATTCGGTTGAAAAAGGTCCATTTAGGGACCGAAACGTACAAAATATTTGAATCTAATGAAAGTATGTTGACATTGTTTTTATGAAGCCGGACAATGATTTTTTGTTACTCAATAAAGTTTTGCTAAAATGAAAAATTAAATAATTGGTGTGCAACCTTTCTTACATAAGGACTACTACAACACCATACAGGCTCCCTGCAGCCAGAAAATAACTGTTTTTTAACGTTATTTGTCGAGAAATAAATTCGGAACTAAACAAATTTTTGGGGAAAATTCGGTGAATCAGCCCAATCGAATTTTTGAGAAATTCGCTCATCTCTACTCCTTAGTGCAAAATCATGTATGTCATCTGCAGTGACTATTTACATAGTTAGATAGTATATAAGTGTCACGTCCGTGCCATTTGGCCCTGGTCGCCGGCTACTGCCGCGGCGATTATAACTGCGGCCTTGCTGCCTTTGTGTGAACACTTCCCTGTAGCCTCGTACCTTGATTGATTTCTGGTCGACGCCTTGGCCAGAAATCCTCCAGCACTCATAGGGGTTAATCAGCTCCCGGATTGACAGGTCCTTCCACCTATCCTAGCTCCTCTACTTCTACCCCTTTCCTATATATACTCCGCTGCATCCTCTTCTCTATGCCTGCTATATTGCGTGCCTTTATAGTTAGCCTGTCATATTGTTGTTTCTCTGTGCTATTGATCTCTGCTTGTTTCTGGTTTCTCCTTTGCCTCACGATTCTGTACCGCGCTGCCCGCCCCGTTATTGACTTGGACTGTCCAACTACTGATTCTGTGTTCTTTGTTTGTTTGTTTTGGTCTGTGCAAAGGGGTGCTCAGTGTAGCCTTCAGTTTTCTGGTTGGGGCCGCCTGTTAAGGAGTCGGGTTCCCCAAAAGGCAGGGACAGAGGCTGGGATCAGTGTCAGGGCCCCACTTGTCCGTGTCTTGTGTGCGTCCCTGACCATCCCTAACAATAAGGCTGAAAAAAGACAAACGTCCATCCAGTTCAGCTTATTGTGCTACAGTGTTGATCCAGAGGAAGGCAAAAAAAAACATGGGATAGAAGCCAATTGTCCTCATTTTAAGGAAAAAAAAATCTTCCTGACTCCAGTCTGCTAATCAGAATAAATCACTGGGTCAAAATACACTTCTCCAGAATCCTGTATTCTTTTTTTGTTATTTTTGCCTGTGCAAATGCATTCCTCAGTTTTCTGTTGGCGCTGTTAAGGAGTGGTTCCAACGGGACAAGTTCTTTAGGCCCCCGCGAGTTCCACAGTCTCACTGCTCTTACAGTAAAGGATCCCTTTCTATATTTATTTAGAAGCTTTATTTTCTCTAGACTTAGAGGATACCCTCTTGTTCTAGATACAGTCCTGGGTATAAATAGATCTTGGAGAGATCTCTATATCGACCTATGATATATTTAAACATATTTATTATGTCCTCCCGAAGCCGTCTTTTCTCTAGACTAAATAACCCTAATCTTGCTAATCTTTCTGGGTATTGCAGTCGTTTTATTGTTTTCGTTGCCCACCTTTGAACCTGTTCAAGCTCTACAATTTCTTTCCTGTGCACTGGTGCCCAAAACTGTACACAATATTCTATGTGTGGTGTGACCAGTGACTTGTATAATGGGAGAATGATCTCATTGTATGCCTCTATGCTCCTCTTAATACACCTCATGATCCTATTTGCCTTGCTACAAGTCCAAGTCCTTCTCCATGTCACTTTTACTAAATGTATGTGATTATGATTCAGAAACTGTACCCACATGATCACTGCAGGAGCCTGGCTATGACCAACAGCCAGGTTCCTCCTGTTATCTCAGATCATAGCCATTTAACCCGTTAGTTAAATAGCCATAGTCAGTAGCAACCACAGCATCTAAGTGGTCTAACAGAGACAGGGGCTCTCTCCGTCACCCATCAACACCCTGTGAATGTCATTGCCGGCTAATATTGGTTACCATGACAACTGGGAGGCCTGACAAAGGCCCACAATTTCTTCCTTAACCCACTTTCCTTTTTTTCTTCCATATTTTTTGAAATGCCATAACTTTTTTATTTTCCAGTCCAGCTAGTCATATAACAGCTTGTTTTTTTCTGGGACAAGATGTAATTTTTAATTGTGCCATTATCCTTACCATAGAATGTATTGAGAATCTGAAAAAAATCTATATGGTGTAAAATATGAAACAAAACGTAAATGCACCATTTTTGTGGAGGTTTCATTTATGGCATTAACTTCTAAGTAATGCATTGTCTGTATTCTGCAGGTCAGTACAATTCTGGTGATACCAAATATGTAGGGTTTTCATTACGTTTTAGAACTTTTAAAGGAATAAAAAATTCAGAGGGCCTTATGTATGAAAACTGTCTAGATCTCAGACTTCCTTTGTTGCCCATAACAACCTATCATTTTGTCACTAATCATCACCCTTTCATTTCATATATGTTTTCATATGTTGATATGGGCAACAAAGAAAGTCTTAGACAGCTTTCATACATATCCCCCTCAATAATTTTTTAGATTTACACTGCAGTAACATCTTCTGTGACCCATAGCTTTTTTTGTTTTTTCATCTATGGTCCTGAATGAAGGCCCGTTTATTGCTAAATGCAGTGTAGTTTTTAGTACTACCATTTTGGAATGCATAGAATTTATTAGGGATGCGAGAATTGATTCTAATGAAGTGGAATTCGTTTAGAATTTCAGGAAAAATTCGATTCTGAACGAAGCCGAAGTTCATGGCGATTTGTGGTAACGAATTTAAAATGGCCACGAGCACTTGACGTGACATGGGGCAAAGTACTATGGGAGGAAGAAAGGAACACCCTCAATGACATGTGCAGACATGCAGCCAATCAGCAGCCAGTCAGTTTCTGTTATGTCACAGCCCTATAAATAGGGCACCCATCTTAAATTCTGCCACTTGTCACTGTGTCTCGTAAGCAGAAGCATCTGTCTGTAGCAGCACTAGATTGCATTCTGTGTAAAATACTTCTGATTTTCGAGCTACTGGGGTGAAAGACCTTCACAGGTTTTGTCATATACACATATGTACCTGAACCAGCATTTTTTATGTTGGGTTACTGCAATCTGTGGTGAAGAGTTAATTTATCCACTTTTTTGGGGAATTCTGTGTCAAATCCAGTGTGTGTGTATTTTTGTCAATCACACCTGAAATCCATCAAGTGTGATATCCCCACACATTGAAATCTGTGGCCAAGAGTTAATTTATCCACTTTTTTGGGAATTCTGTGTCAAATCCAGTGGGTATGTTTTTCTGCCCTACACACGCCTGAAATCCATCAAGTTCAGTCTTTAGGGATAATGCAATCTGTTTCCAAGAGTTAATTTTTTTACTTTTTGTGGCGAACTCTGTGTGAAATTCAGTCTGTGTATTTGTCACATATAGACATGTACATTAAACAGAGTTTTTTGTATTATAAATTTTTGATCAAACAGTATGTCAGAGAGAGGTGGCAGGCCCTTCACATGCGAGTGGCAGTGGCACAAATGTACCTGGAGCAGGCACAGGTCGCAGCACAGTAAGGGGTCACTCGGCGAGGCCAGAGCTACCGGAGTCATCTAGCGGCTGTGTGTTGACCACCACTCCAACGGTTCTAGAATGGATGACTAGGTCATCTACTTCCTACCAGACAGGGCCGCCATTAGGGCAGTACAACTAGTACTGCTCTACCGGGCCCGGCCGGTCTGTGAAGCCAGGGGGGCCCGCCGCCGGCGGCAGGCGCCGCCCCCATGCGTCACAGAGGCGATCTCTTAATTGCATGCACGTCCGTGCGACCTGCATACAATTAAGATGAACGGAGGAGTAGGGAGAGCTGTGCGCTCCCTGCCCCTGCCGTGCATAGCTCTGCAGGCGGCGCGATGTGAGTGACGTCATCGCGATGCCTGCCGAGCTTCCTGTCCTCGGCCCCAAGCCTAAAGCAGCAGGCTTGGGGATGGGAGCAGACGGAGACGCCGGGGGAGCGGAGCCATGTAAGTAATTAGCTACAGGGGGGCTCTACAACTAAAGGAGGGGCCCTGCACTAAAGGAGGGGCCCTGCACTAAAGGAGGGGCCCTGCACTAAAGGAGGGGGCCATGCACTAAAGGAGGGGGCCCTACAACTAAAGGATTGGCCCTACAACTAAAGGAGGGGGCCCTGCACTAAAGGAGGGGGCCCTACAACTAAAGGATGGGCCCTACAACTAAAGGAGGGTCCCTGCATTAAAAGAGGGGGCCCTACAACTAAAGGATGGGCCCTACAACTAAAGGATAGGCCCTGTACTAAATGAGGGGGCCCTACAACTAAAGGATGGGCACTGCACTAAAGGAGGGGGCCCTACAACTAAAGCAAGGGGCCCTAGAACTACAGGAGGGCCTCTAAAACTACAGGGGGCCCTAAGCTGCCTACACCGGGCCCTAAGCCAACTATGTCTCCCTAAGCTACTTAGGGGGGCCCCATTTTACCTATATACTGACTGGGGGGGCCCATAATTATGGAGGGTAATTATTACCATTTGGGCCATTATAGATGGGGGGGAGGAGGCACTCAGTTTGGAAAATGATAAAAAATTGAGGAGTCTCAGGTGCTTGTGTTGTAAATTCTACAGGGACGAGTGGTGGACGGAGGAAGTCATCATGGAGGGCTGGACCGAATAGAGAAGAAAACAGAAAGTGAACGACTCATCAGACAATACGTCACCTGTGAGGCCCTAAATGTAAGTAAACTATTTGCAAAGCACCTGTGTACCTAGTATCTACCACTATAGGGTCACTGTATGGAGGAAATGTTGGTCTTGATGTAATGGTTTATATTTAGTGTTGAGCGATTATTATCGACAAAATTGAAATCGGCACAGTTTTTATGGTGATCGGATTTTTTAGATCATGCGATAATTTAGGTTAAAATCTGTGCATCATCTATTAAGATCGCGCCTTTTTCGGTGCTTCCTGTAAATTTGGCGGCCAGCAAACCAGATTACAGAATAGAGCAGGGTGAGATGTGTATGCGACGTCATGACTGGGATGTGTATGGTTGCGAATTGGCTGGAAATAATCACATGACTCGTTTCTGTTCAGCCTCAGTTGTCTCCCAGCGTCTCAGTGCAGAAGGACGTGCGCTCTGCTTGTGCCAAACAGCTCAGCGAAATTAGTATATTTATCACCGAGAAACCTCTACTATTAGCTGTGATCTTACAATTGAGTTAGATTAGAGCTTGGAAGTTTTTTATATAGTTAGGTAGAGAATTTTAAAGGAGCATCTACCGCTGTAAAGTCACGGGGGGGAGCGGTGGGGGGGGCGCCCGCGGGCGAACACATGACTAGCTCTATAAGTATACTGGATAAAGTTTCACCAAGTACTTAGTGTAGACATTTGCAATAGCCTTTAATTTTTTACAGTTTTCTATTGAAATATTTCCTGGATATTGGGCAGCCTGAACTTATAGGATACACATCTTTTCTAGTAACTGCAGTCTCTTTGTTAGGTGCAAAATCATTGTAATTTCAGTATACATTTCAGATGGTGTTCATTATCAAATTTTGCCCATGCCACCTTGTTGATATATCCACCTTGTACTTAATTAGAATCCCAGCAAGTCAGCACAGGTTGATAGGTGCCATAAAATACCTTGTAATATCGAATACATTACAGATACGTGTTTTTGGCTTTGTGCATACAGCTTATGTTCATTGAGGCACCTCTTGCACTTAAATGTGAATACTGCAATTTTTAGTCAATACCACAGGTTGATTATGATAGGTGCCAAATAAAATACCTTTTATTAATCCGAATACATTACAGATACGTGTTTTTGCACTTTTGCCCAGTCCAGATTTGTGTAGAGCCACTTGGCAGTTAAAATGTGTTTCCAGCAATTGTGTAGTTTACCACAGGTGAATTGCATAGGTGCAAAAAATATACCATTTATATCCAGACATATACATTACAGATACGTGTTTTTTGACTTTGGTGCACTACAGCTTTGTTCATTGGAGGCACTTAATAACTTAAATGTCAATACTGCAATTTTTTATCACCACAGTGAATTGAATAGGTGCCAAAATATTCCGTTTATTATCCGAATACATTTCAGATACGGGTTTTTTCACTTTGGCGCAGGAGCTTTTGACTTGATTGATTACATTGCAGGTTATATTTGCATTCCAGACAATTTTGTTTTGATTTGAGGGATTTGAGAAAGCTGTGATTTGCCGTCTTTTTTAATTAGAGACTTTCCAAAACTCTTCCTACCTTCTTCAAGATTTGTTTATTTCTGATCATGGAGCGTAAATTCGGGTGGTAAGCGAGCAAAGGAGGGGGCTAGGACATGGAGTAGAGGTACTAGAGGGATGTGCTCTTCAGTGCTGGCGGACAACACGCATGCCAGCGGATCATCAGTTGCAGGACCGTCAGCTGTCATCGCTGGGTCAGGGCCTGTGAATCTCAGTAACGAAACAGCGTCGCAATCGGTCCTTCAGTGTTAAAGCAACATGCATCCAGCAGTCTTTACCTCCTCGTTCCTCCAGTCACGGCCACAAATGCCTCATCAGCCAATCGCCAGCACAGTCCAACATGAAGCAGCCCAATGTTCAACTCGTGTACCACCACTGTGGATAATCCATTTTCTGAATACTCTTTGATGACAAAATGCGTTGGGGTCAGAAGGCTGTTAAAAGATCAAGAGGCCAAAGAGGATATTTAGTCTGCTCTGCGCCCTAGTTACTGATTCCATCAGAGGAGGAGAAGGAAGTCCGGTCAATACGCAAATTCCGGTCGGGTCGGCAACGCCTTGCAGTCCCTCTTGATGTAGCCCGCAGCTTTGGATGCAGAATGTCAGGACGACGAATTTCTCCTGTGTTGAGATGATTGATGACGACATTGCGGATCCACGTGGTCTTTCAGCAGAATTTGTGCGGAGTCGCTCTTCATGGACAGGAGGAAGACGATGGGGTAGTGTCAGTACGGGTTCCGCCTCAATAAGGAGATGGCAGTCGCAGAAGTCCGCTGATATGATTCCGCCCAGCACGGTCAGCGCAAACCCGCTCCTGCTTATCGCGTCAAAAAGGTCCAGGACCTCTCAAGGCCTGCGCCATCTTTGAGCAAGCCTCGGAGTCACCAGCGATGTCATATGCCGCTTTGCCGTAAACGCATAAGTAGATGCAAGAACTTTAGGTGGTTAACCACCCCAACATGTCTAAGTAACATGCAGCGAATGCTTGAGTTGGAAATGAGGCAACACTTGGCCAAAAGGCTCAGACGAGACGGGCTCCAACCCTGTCAACATCTTCTCGCTCCTCACCTCCGCCACCACCAAGCGTTCCTCAGCTGACCATGTCTCCGCTTCAGCTCACCGTCTCACCGAGTACCACCAGCACCACAAGAGACCCATCCACCCTTCTCCAGCCACCAGTTTGAGAGACGCACGCGTACAGCGGCCAGTCTAGCAGCCAGCTTCTGTCTTCCAGGTTTTGGGAGCAGAAGCAAAACTTTTAACCCAATACCATCCCAAAGCCAAACGCATGAATGTCGGCTTTGCCAGGCTTTTGGCCTGGAAATGTGGCCTTTCCGTCTGGTTGGACACAGATGGGTTACGCCACGTCATGGGCCTTGCCTGCCCCCAATACAGATGCCGAGCAGGCATTTCCTTGCAGAAAAGCGTCCCTACTGGCCAGCCAGTGTCATCTAAAATTTCAGCGCGTTGTCTGCATCTGTGTCCGGAAAAGTCCATCTCACCACCAACACATGGACTAGTAAGCACGGCCAAGTCTGGACTGCCTGCTGAGGAAGGCTCGAAGTCTAAGTTCGCACTTCTGCCGTTCGCACCCTGTTTCGTCCCGCCGGTGCGTAGCAAGCGTCAGCTCGGATCCCCGTCAACGTCTCATTGTTGAGTGACAACAAGCTGGATTCACCCTCCACATTATCCAGCGATTGTGGCAGCAGCGCAAATGCCATTACGCAGTACGAAGTGAATCATGCCTGACAAGCAGCGGTGCGGAACATCGGGGTGTTGAGACCCCGAGAGTGAGGCAGGTCGAAAGAGCTATACACCATCCTTGCCAGTTTTGAAGAAGCACCAAAATTGGTCAGTGGGACAATGCCCCTTGTCAGCATGAGCTTGTGGTGATCTTAGTTCTGGAATGATCGCTTGGACACTCTGAAACCAACAAAGGTCCGCCAGCGGACGGAGGAGGAGACGGGCACAGATGCGGACCATTGGAGCCTTTCTCTCCGTCAAATCCACAAAGGCTTAACAGTTTCACAATTTCATCGGTCTTTCATTAGGCAGTGGTTCGGGGGTCCAGAGCTAGTGGCAAGGTGGCGATCAGCTCTCTGGGTGACAAATCTCAGGCAAGTCAGCGCGTGTGTTGGAAAGCTGTGCCGGAGGCAGCGGAGGAGGAGGAGGAGGTATTCCTAGAACCCGATGTTACCGACGTTACTGCCTTGGAATGAGGTTGGCGCGATTTGAGGCGGAGGAGGAAGATGAGGAGATCAGTTTTGCTGTGCCCTCGACCAGAGGCTTGGGAAATCAAGGCTCCATCTCTCACTGAGTGTTAGGATGCTCCATTTCCTCAACATTGATCCTCGCTTAAGGCCATCACAATGCCACACACAGTTATGGGTGGAACCCTCCTGGATCCCCGGTACAAACTAAAACTCAGCACTTTCCTTCCACCCCAACAAATAGAAAGGTAAAATGCAATAAATGGAGACCTTGCTGATTGATCAACTGGAGACATCTGTTGCGTTGCTTCACGTTCCCCAATGTCACGGTGGAACAACATCACGACGTGCTAGCAGTAGAGTGCCAAGTAGGTTGCGGCAGCAGCAGGCCAAGGTGGCAGAAGCTAATGGCGTGACCTCTGGCATCTTTGTTTACCACCTCACCAATGCAGGCAATGAGGGCACACATCCAACACACAGAGATCTGCTTAGATCATGGTGCAAGACTATTCTACGTTCAACCACCGATGTTTTAGTATGTGTTCGGACCCAATAGACTTTGGGTATCCAAAATGGACGAAATTGCCCGAGCTGGTCGTACGCCATAGAGGTGTTGTCCTGCCAGCACCCCCCAAGCGTCATTCTGAGCGGACCTCAGCACAGCTGGAGGGTCATTACAAGACAAACGCATCCGGCTTTCCACAGATAATGTGGATAGTTTTGACTTTCATCAAGATGAATCAGGCATGGATCTCTGATTATGTAGTGGCCCCAAGTGCCAAAGGTCACCGATTATTTGCCGGTATACTTAACATTCCTCTTCAATCAGAAATTGGTCCTCTTGAAAAATGTTTTTTAAAATGATCATTCTTACTGCAATTTAATTCGCTTTTCCCTAACAGTTCATTTTGCTGGTTTTGTGTGAGGAGACTGTAAAGACACCAAGGTTTCCATTGGACAAAACCTTATTCCATTTACTCACTTTATCTTAGAAGTTTTGCACTTGTCATGGTTTTGAGGTCATGTGCTGTGAGATACAGCTATAATTATGGTCCTTTGGACAGAAATGTGGCTTTTAGTGGCATTTCTCCCTCACAATTTTTAATGTGCTGATAAGGTCATTTACTTAAATTTTTTGGGGTCATGTAGCTGAGGAGATAAACAATAATCTCATGGTATCTTGAACACGAAATGTGGCCTTATAAGTGGCATTTCTCCCTCCAATTATGAAAGTGGCTGAGAAGTCATATTTATATTTTTTGGGGTTCATGTAGCTGTGAGATACAGCATAATCATGGTCCTTGGAACAGAAATGTGGTTTTAAGTGGCATTTCTCCCTCACAATTTTTATAGTGGCTGAGAAGTCATATTTATAATTTTTTGGGGTCATGTAGCTGTGAGATACAGCTAATAATCATGTCTTTGGAAGATAGAAATGTGGCTTCTAAGTGGCATTTCTCCCTCACAATTTTAACAGTGGCTGAGAAGTCATTTTTATATTTTTTGGTCATGCTGCTTTTGTATGCAGCAATACTAAGGTTCCTATTTTAAAAAAAATTTTGTTTCTAACAGCAACATTTTGTTCTTCACAATTGTCAGAGTTGGCTCAAGGGTGATGGTGCTGTCAGAATCGGAAATAGGGTAGGACACTGTTAATGGACACATCTTGCAAAATGACGTGTTTTTTACAAGATCTTCTAACATAGCATATACAATTCCCATGTACTTGACAACACCCATTTAATACAATTAAAAAAAGAGAACAAGACATGGGGGCGGGCTGGGAATTCCATCCTATTTTAATAAATGGTGTTTTTAGTTAATTAAACTACTAAAAAACTTGCATGTCAAATAGTGGTAAAAAAATTCTCTGGAATTGTACAAGGGAGGCTACAGGAATAACTTGACCAGATGTAGGTTATTAGAGGAATGGAGTATGGGCTCGGACAGAGACAAAGTACAGTAGTCTAATTTTCCAAGCACGTCGAGTATAAATTGACGAAAAAGTCAAGATAGAAGGGTCACCTGGGTGTGAACTAGGAGCGTTAACCACCAGGTATTTCAAGTGATGCTCAATGGTCCGCACTCCAACGGAGGGGGCAAAGCGCTAACCAGGTTCTTGACTGTGTTCTGTGGAAGGCTGGAGATCTTACAATTTTCCGCTTCCGCACTCTGCTTCAGCACGACAGTTTCGTTTGCTGCGTCATCAGGGCATTTTAACCTGCGTGTTAATAGTGTACCGGACGGCCAGGCCTTGGGCTCTCACACAACACTGTATACTCAGGCCTGGGTCATGCTGTGGCACAGGACAGTTTAGTAAATGTCTTGTTCAACTAAAATGGTGGTGATGACTACTTTATCGGCACTTTTTAATCTGTGGGTCTGACAGATTTAAGGGTCCATGCTGCGGTCCAGGACAGGGTTTGTCATACCAGTTCAACTAAAATCGTGGTTGAAAGACTACTTTTTCCGGCACTTTTTAATCTGTGGTAGACAGGGTTTTAAGGGTCATGCTGCGTCCCAGGACAGGGTTTGTCAATGTCCAGTTCAATAAAATGGTGGTGAAAACTCTTTTTCGGCACTTTTTTATACTGGGGCAGACTGGTTTAATGGTCATTCTGTGGCCCAGGGACAGGGGGGGGGGGGGGGGGGGGGGAACCAGTATATGCCAGTTCAACTAAGTTGGTGGTTGAAAGACTCCTTTTTCCGGCACTTTTAATCTGTGGGTCAGACAGGTTTAAGCGTCATGCTGCGGTCCAGGACAGGGTTTATCAATGGTCAAGTTCAACTAAAATGTAGTTGAAAGATACTTTTTCCGCACTTTTTTACTGTGGGTCAGACAGGTTTAAGGGTCATGCTGCGTCATGGACAGGGTTATTTCAATGTCCACGTTCAACTAAATTTATGGTTGAAAGACTCTTTTTCCGGCACTTTTTTATCTGTGGGTCTTGACAGGTTTAAGGGGGTCATGCTTTGCGTCCAGGACACGGGTTTGTCAATGTCCAGTTCAACTAAAATTGTGGTGAAAGGACTACTTCTTTACGGCTCTTTTTAATCTTGTGGGTCCTGACAGTTTTTAAGGGTCATGCTGTGGTCCAGGACTAGGTTTGTCAATGGGTCCAGTTCAACTAAATGGTGGTTGAAAGACTACTTTTTCCGGCCTTTTTAATCTGTGGGTCCAGACAGGTTTAGGGTCATGCTGCGGTCCAGGATGGGTTTGTCAATCTCAGTTCAACTAAAATAGGTGGTTGAAAAGTCCTTTTTCGGTACTTTTTAATCTGGGGTCGGAAGGTTTAATGGTCATGCTGTGGTCCTGACTGGGTTTGTCTATTGTCAGTTCACTATAAAATGGGTGTTGAAAGCTTCTTTGTCCGGCATCTTTTGTAATTGTGGGTCAGACAGGTTTAAGGGTCATGCTGCGGTCCAGGACAGGGTTTGTCAATCTCAAGTTCATCTAAATGGAGGTGAAAGACTCCTTTTTCGGTACTTTTTAATCTGGGGTCAGACAGGTTTAATGGTACTACTGTGGCCAGGACAGGGACAGTATATGTCCAGTTCAACTAAAATGTGGTTGAAAGACTCCTTTTTCCAGCACTTTTTTAATCTGGGGGTCAGACAGGTTTTAGGTCATACTGTGGCCCGCGACAGGACGTATATGTCCAGTTCAACTAAAACTGGTGGTTGAAAGACTACTTTTTCCGGCACTTTTTCATCTGTGGGTCAGAAGGTTTAAGGTCATGCTGCGGTTCCATGACAGGGTTTGTCAATGTCCAGTTCAACTAAAATGTAGTTGAAAGACTACTTTTTCCGGCACGTTTTAATCTGGTGGGTCTCAGACAGGTTTTAAGGTCATGCTGCGGTCCAGGACAGGGTTGTTTCAATGTCCAGTTCAATAAAATTATGGTTGAAAAACTACTTTTTCCGGCACTTTTTAATATGTGGGTTCAGGAAGGTTTAAGGGTCTTGCTGTGGTCCAGGGACAGGGTTTGTCAATGTCCAGGTTCAACTAAAATTATGGTTGAAAGACTACTTTTTCCGGCACTTTTTAATCTGGGGGTCAGACAGGTTTAAGGGTCATGCTGTGGTCCAGGACCAGGGTTTGTCAAGCGTCCAGTGTCAAACTAAAATGGTGGTTGAAAGACTCTTTTTCTGGCACTTTTTAATCTGTGGGTCAGACAGGGTTTTAGGGTCATGCTGCGGTCAGGAAGGGTTTGTCATGTCCAGTTTCAACTACATGGTGTTGAAAGACTACTTTTTCCGGCACTTTTTAATCTGTGGGTCAGACAGGTTTATGGGTCTTACTGCGGTCCAGGACAGTTCTAGTAAATGTCCTGTTCAACGAAAAATGGTGGATTACAAAGGACTACTTTCTTCGGCACTTTTAATCTGTGTGTCATGCAGGTTTTTTAGGTCATGCTGCCGTTCAGGACAGGGATATTCAATGTCCAGTTCAAGTAAATGATGGTTCAAATAATACTGCATTCTGGCACTTTTTTTTTAATTGTGGGTGATGCAGGTTTAAGGGTCATGCTGTGGTACTAGACAGGAATAGTGTCTGGGGTGTGACTTTTTTCTGTGGCTTTTATAGCCTAAGTGTTTGTGCCTAAGATGTAGCAGGTATCCATCTTGACTGTTGTGGCTGTTAATTCCAACTTCTCAGGCCCTGTTTGGGTGTAAGAAGGAAAGGTTTTGTTGCTCTCAATAGACTTTTTAAAATTTTTTGGTCATCGCTCATATTCGGAGTGCTCACTATCGAAAAACCTTATCGATGGTGGCCGACTATCGACTATCGCCCGATGTCGATAGCCAACGTAATCGCTCAACACTATTTATATTCAGTAACAGTATGGCGGTATTATTCAGTATTATTATGTTGGAGATATGTGGTGATGATGTGGCGGTATAATTAGGTGCTCGTATATTGTTGTTTTGTGATATTGGTCTTGGTATGCTGATTTGGTCAGTAACACTATGGTGGTTCTATTCAGCATATGGTAGTGATAGGTGGCTGTATTATTTAGTACTTGTATATTGTTGCTTGGCAATATTGGTCTGGGTATACTGGTTTGGTCAGTAATATTATAGTGATGGTATTTGCTGGACCTCGTATATGAACTGACCACAAAATACAGAAAAAATGTCCCTTGTATAACCAGCAAGAATTAAAACCCAAAAAAAACAATGGCACAGTTGCATTTTTTTCTTGTGACCCCAGAAAGAATTTTTTCTTTTTCCAGGGTGGTGATGGTTGTGGGACGGGGATGGGTGGGGCTCTGTCGGGATGGCCGGGGATGGAGGGTGTAGCGGGGGGGAGGGGAGGTAGGGTCGACCAGAGGGTGGAGCCAGGGATGGAGTGGAGGGGGGGGCCCAGAAGCTCCAGCTGTATGGGGCCACAAAATTTCTGATGGCGGCCCTGCTACCAGATGACATCTGACAACTGTTTGAAGGGCTCATTAGGGACTATATACAGGAGTATGTTGACAAACACAATATTATTAGTGATTGCCAGCATGGGATTTACTAAGGACAGAAGTGTCAGACCAATCTGATTTCTTTTTATGAAGAGGTGAGTAGAAGTCTGGTAGCGGGGCAGCTGTGGATATTGTGTTTTTAGACTTTGCAAAGGCGTTTGACACTGTCCGCATAAGCGTTTGTTAGGTAAACTAGAATCCAAATTTGGGGTTTGAGATAACAGTGTGTAATTGGATTAAAAACTGGCTGCTGGATGTACTCAGAGAGTGGTGGTAATGGGAAACCTACTCTGAGTGGTCCCAGTTGAGAGTGGTGTGCCTCAGGGCCCCAGTATTGGGTCCTCCTTTTTAATGTATTTAATTAACGATATAGTGGAAGGGATCAATAGCACGGTTTCGATTTTTGCAGATGACACCAAGCTATGTAGGGTAGTGCAATCTATGGAAGATGCTCATAAATTGCAAGCAGACCCGGACACACTGAGTGCTTGGGCATCCACTTGGCAAATGGGGTTCAATGTGGAAAAATGTAAGGTTCTGCATCTGGGGAGAAATAATATACAGGCATCATATGTCCTAGGGGAGAAAAACTTGGAGAATCGCTTGTTGAGAAAGATCTGGGCGTTCTTGTAGATCATAAACTACAGAACAGCATGCAATGTCAATCAGCTGCCTCTAAGGCCAGTAAGATATTGGCGTGTATTAAAAGAGGCATGGACTCGCGGGACAAGGATGTCATTCTACCGCTGTACAAAGCATTGGTGCGACCTCACTTAGAATATGCTGTTCAGTTCTGGGCCCCAGTTTATAGAAGAGATGTAATAGAGCTAGAGAGAGTACAAAGACGAGCAACCAAACTTATAAGGGGAATGGAGCATCTTAGTTATGAGGCGAGGTTAGTAGAATTGAACTTATTTAGTCTTGAGAAAAGATGGCTTCGGGGGGACATGATTAATTTATATAAATATATAAATGGTCCCTACAAAAAGTATGGGAAAAATTATTTCAGGTGAAGCCCCCTCAAAGACAAGGGGACATTCTCTTCGACTAGAGAAAAAAGGATTCAATCTCCAGAGGAGAAGAGCGTTCTTCACTGTAAGAACTGTAAATCTGTGGAATAGCCTGCCTGAGGAGCTGGTCACAGCAGGAACTGTAGAGAGTTTCAAGAAAGGCTTAGATACCTACCTGGAACTAAAGAATATAATGCATACGTAGCTAGGTAAAATTCTGGATCCTGGCCAGTGGCGGCTCAGGGGTCAGATAGGGTCTATACTGGAGCAGGTTGGTTCTTGCCTTGTGGGTTTCGGGGCATTAACCAGTGGAGAGCCTGGGCATTAAGTCCTTGTCTCTCTTCCTCACCCACATTTTCCCCCCCCTTGGTTGAACTCGATGGACATGTGTCTTCTTTCAACCTACTAACTATGTAACTATGTAACTATGTAACTGCATCCAAGAGTCGGTGGGTTAGTCAGACACAACCTTTAGTTGGCATGGCCCGGTAGCAGGTCAGGGGCTCTCACCTTTCCTCAACCCACCTCTGTCCTGTTCAGTTCCCTCAGCCAGAGAACTACTATATGCTGTGGGCTCTGCGCCACAATACAGCAAGGGCGAACTATTTAAGGACAGTGAGCAGCTACTTGGCAGCAAAGAGGTGAGGAAGAAATCTACTGCCTCTTGCAGTAGGCGGGCAAGTAGTGATGTTGAGAGTGGCATGGGAGGTTATGTTGTGAGCGGTCAGGCTCTGTACACCGAGACCGTTGAGGAGGACTGCAGTGACAGGCAAACACTAATCGATGAAGATGAAGCCGACTACACTTGGGAGCTGGGTGAAGCAAGGGCTTCATTATCATCATCAGGAGAAGAGGGCAGCAGCTTGCACGTCAGGCAGCGGTGCAGCCAGCAAGTCGGTATGGCCGGCAGTCAGCAGGGTGGCAGCAATGCAAGGTCGGGAGCCAAACGACCAAGGATAGATCACCCGCTTTGCAGATCTCTTCTGGCCCAGAAAGTAACGGCGCAGTGGCTTACCAAGGCAGCGGCGGTAGCAGTCAGTCAGGTCGGAGTGTTAGTGGTAAAATCACCTACTCGGCGGTGTGGCAGTTTTTTGCCAAGGCACCGTAGGAGGCGAACATGGCTATATGTAGAATCTGTGGGCAGAAAGTGAAGCGTGGACAGGGACCTATCGTTGGCACCATGGCCCAGCATCAACATATGCAGCGTCACCATCCAGTGGCCTAGGAGAAAAGTGTCTCAGATGTGGTGGTCCATCCTGCCACAGCAGAAGCAGCAGCACCTAGTGGCACGCATCCCGTTTCAGGCAGTCAAGGCTCTATCACCTCTGCTGAAGCGAGCTGTCTGTCTTTCCCATTATCTACCGGTCCAGATGTTCCTGCTTCTCACCACTCATGGCACCAGCGGTCGTTCACCAAGGTGATTGCCAAGAGACAGCAGTATGCGTCCAGCCATCCTAAAGTGCAGAAGCTGACCGTGCTCCTGTCCAAGTTGGTGGTACTGCAGTCCCTCCCTTTTCAAGTGGTGAACTCTGCACTGTTCAGAGAACTGATAACTTGTGCCGAGCCGAGGTGGAGAGTCCCAAGCCATTATTTATTTTCGAAAAAGGCAGTACCAGCCCTGCACAAATATGTAGAAGAGAAAGTGGGGCAGTCCTTGAGCCTGTCAGTTTCTTCCAAAGTGCACGGCAGTGCAGACCTGTGGAGCTGTAACTACGGTCAGGGACAGTACATGTCCTTTACGGCCCACTGGGTGAATGTGATTCCTGCCCAGCCACACCAGAAACTTGGGCAGGAGACGCCGCTTTCTCCTCCACGTTTCTCAAACTGCTCATCCTGCGCCAATGTCCGCCTCCTCCTCCACCACCTCAACCTCCACAAGTCTTAGTGCTTCTCCAGCATACCACATGTGCAGGGCACAGCGTTGTCACTCAGATCTAGACCTGGTTTGCCTGGGCGAACAAAGTCACACAGGAGAGGAACTGCTCCGCGTCATGAAAGACGAAATCAATTTGTGTCTTTCTCCGTGCCAAGTGAAAAACAGAACCATTGTGACAGACAATGGAAAGAACATGGTGTCTATGCTGCGCCGAGGAGGGCTGAGCCATACGCCCTGCATGGCGCACGTGTTTAATCTGGTTGTCAAATGGTTCCTCAAGTCTTCGACCCATCTGAAAGAAGTTCTAAAAATGGCCAGGAAACTTTGCATGCACTTCAGCCATTCCTACACCACCAAGCACACCCTCCTTGAGCTGCAGCGGCAGAACGGCCTCCCCTAGCAAAGGCTGATATGCAATGTTTTCACCCGTTGGAATTCCAGCCTCCATATGTTGGACCGACAATATGAACAGAGAAAGGCCATTAATGATTTCTTGATGATCCAAGCAGACTGTGTAATTTTGATGTCAGCCAGGGGCAGCTCATGTGTGACACGTGCCGTTTACTCAGGCCCTTTGAGGAGGCCACGTTATTTGTCAGTCGCCAGGACTACGGGATGAACAACGTAATTTCCACTGCTTCATGTAATGGAACAGATGCTGCACAATCTATCTGGTCAGGGGACTGGAGACGAGACGACTATATCTCACAGCCACATGAGTCTGGTGAGGGCTGAACTGGAGGAGGAGAAAAGTGTTTTTTCTACCCAGGTGACAGGAGAGGTGGAGCAGGAGCAGTCGGAGGAGGTAAAGGGAGATAAGTAAGATGAGGCAGATGACCCAGATACACCGTGGCAGTATACAGTGGAGATGGGGCAGAGAGTCCCTCAGAGTCACTTGCGCAGATGGCCCGATGCATGCTGATTTGCCTGGCTAGTGACAGCCGAATAGTCACCATCCAGCAGAGGGATGACTTATGGCTCTCCACTCTCTTGGACCCTCACTACCGGTCCAAAATGGGAGACTTTTTTTCACCTGCCAAGAGGGAGGATAAACTCAAGTACTATAGAGACATCCTATGTAGTCAGTTGGCCGCTACCTATCTGCGCCATCGCCCATCCTCTGGCAGGTCTGACCAGGCGGTTCCTCATCACTCAAATACCACTGCCGTGGCTGCTGTCGGGGGGTTGGGGGATAGCAGCAGTACCAGATCCATTAGCAGCAAACTGAGTCTGGAATCATTGATGAGCAGCTTTCTTCACCTGCTAGTGAGGAAGGTACTCACCAGCAGCAGCAGCACCTGCAGCAGACCCTGAATCAGCAGGTGGTGGCCTACTTGGACAGCACTCTGCCACCCCACATAGAAGATCCGCTGTACTACTGGGCAGCCAAACTGGATTTGTGGCTGCAACTTGCCGAGTTTGCACTGGAGAAACTGTCCTGCCCGGCCAGTAACGTGGCATCAGAGTGGGTGTTCAGTGCAGTGGGGGCCATAGTTACCCCAAGGAGAAATCGCTTGTCCACCCGAAATTTGGAGAGACTCACCTTTGTCAACAAGAGTCAGGCGTGGATCAGCCAGGATTTCCACAGCCCAATGCCTGATGTATCAGATTAGATTAGCCATAACACCTCACCCAAACTTTGACAAATGAGTCTGGATTCTTCTGGCTACCTGCCTCAGCTACTATTCTGATGCTGCCACTCGCCTGATGCCACACATCGGCTGCCAGGTGCTCCTTCCATCACCCACCCTCTTTATCAGGGACTGGTATTGCCACCCACCTCCCCACTCTTCAGTAGGCCATTATGTAGACTTCTGATGCTGCCGCCACCTCCACAATCTGTCACTGTGCCACTGTGTGGCCTACTCATATTGCTGCCACCTCCACAGTCTGTCATAGTGCCACTCTGTGGCCTACTCATGTTTTTTCCACCTCCACAATCTGTCATTGTGCGACTCTACGACCCCATGCTGTTGCTGCTGCTGTTGCTGCCGCCACCTCCTCAATCTGTCATTGTGCCACTCTGTGGCCTACTCATGTTGTTTCTATCTGCACGCTCTGTCATTGTGCCAGTCTGTGGCATACTCATGTTGCTGTAACCTCCTCAATCTGTCATCTTGCCACTCTGTGGCCTATTCATGCTGTTGCCGCCTCCCCAATCTGTCATTGTGCCACTCTGTGGGCAACTCATGCTGCTGCCACCTCCACAATCTGTCATTGTGCCACTCTGTGGCCTACTCATGCTGCCACCACCTTTACACTATGTCATTGTGCCACTCTGTGGCCTTTTCATGCTGCTGCCAACTGACCACTCTCTCACTCGACCACCCTGTTGTTCCCTAATGCTGTTTCCACCCTCCACCACTCAATGACGTTGCCACTATGTTTGGTTTTCCCCTTCTTTTAATCTGTCAGAAGGAATGAAAAGGACAAACACAACCAATTGTGTCTTCAGAGAAGCCCTAAGGCCAGTATGACATGGTCCTTTTTTTGCATCAGGATTGTCTGATGATTAGGTAGCCAAAAGCAGGAGTGGATACAAAACACAGAAGACATGCAAATATTCCATTTACTTGTCATCTCTGATTTTGATCAACTCCTGTTTCTTTTTGGCTTTAGCAATACTGATGGATTAGTGACCGATTGAAAGCGGACACTGATGGATCAAAGGAAGGGCAAAATGATCAATGACCTAAATGCAAAATTATTGCCGACGCCCTCTCTACTCTTTCGGGGAGGAGGGGGCTCTACATGATTCAGCATTTAACAGAACAGGTTCTGTCATAATCTGTGGAATCATCTGATGACGGTGTAAAAGGATTGCGCTCTTTGACACTATAGTGGGATCTTGGCCCACAGCTTGGTTCTTTCTTGCTGGCGTTGACATTACTCTGTCAGGCTGCATTCCCACTTCAGTTATTTGTTTTTTTTCCCCTGTAACTGCCCAGATATGTGAAGTGTGAAGCGATTCTAATAGCAGCGCCTGTCATTTGTGTGTCATACTATATCACAGCATTGTTTCAATACCAAACCACACTCCCTATGCATGTTTCAGCATGGCACAATGCTCTACAATAGCAAACAGGCTCTCTTCAGCCAGGAAAAAGCTTTTTTTTTAAAGCGATTCGTCACAAATAAATTCGGGTCAAAACGAATTTTTGTGAAAAATTCGGCGAATCGGACGAATTGAATTTTTGAGAAATTCGCTCATCTCTAGAACTTATAGATCACTTCTTATTCCAATTTTTTGGGATGTAAAATTACCAAAAAAGCAACTTTGGCACTAGGATCGGACTTTTACAAATGCAGTGATACCAATGATGTGTAATTTGTTTATTGTTTTTCATTTATGAAATGGCAAAAGGGGGTGTTTTGAACTTTTTAATATTTATTTTCTACTTTTAAATGTAGTACTTGACCACTACTGGGCGGAATTACTTGTACACTGCTCTACATTATATACAGTGGGTACAGAAAGTATTAAGACCCCTTTACATTTTTCACTCTTTCTTTCATTGCAGCCATTTGGTAAGATCCAAAAAGTTAATATTTTTGCTCATTGATGAACACTCTGCACCCCATCTTGAAAGAAAAAAAAAGCAGAAATGTAGATATTTTTGCAAATTTATTAAACAAGAAAAACTAAAATATCACATGGTCTTAAGTATTCAGACCCTTTGCTCAGTATTGAGTAGAAGCACCCTTTTGAGCTACTACAGCCATGAGTCTTCTTGGGAATGATGCAACAAGTTTTTCACACCTGGATTTGGGGATCCTCTGCCACTCTTCCTAGCAGATCCTCTCCATTTCCCTCAGGGTGGATGGTGAATTGGGTTTAGGTCAGGGCTGTGGCTGGCCCAGTCAAGAATGGTCACAGGGTTGTTCTGAAGCCACTACTTTGTTATTTTAGCTGTGTGCTTAGGGTCATTGTCTTGTTGGAAGATAAATCTTCGGCCCAGTCTGAGGTCCAAAGCACTCTGGAAGAAGTTTTTATCCAGGATATCTCTGTACTTGGCCACATTCATCTTTCCTTCAATTGCAACCAGTCATCCTGTGCCTGCAGCTGAAAAACACCCCCATAGAATGATGCTGCCACCACCAAGTTTCACTGTTGGGATTGTATTAGGCAGGTGCCTCGTTTTCTTCACACATACCGCTTAGAATTAACACCAAAAAGTTCAATCTGCATGTCATCAGATCAGAGAATCTTATTTCTCATAGTCTGGGAGTCCTTCATGTGTTTTTTGCAAACTGTATTAAGGCTTTCATTTCTTGCACTGAGGAGAGGCTTCTGTCAGCACACTCTGCCATAAAGCCCCACCTGGTGGAGGGCTGCAGTGATAGTTGACTTTGAGGACCTGTCTCCCATCTCCCTCCTGCATCTCGGGAGCTCAGCCACAGTGATCTTGGGGTTGTGGTCGTCTCAAACTTCTTGCATTTAAGGATTATGGAGGCCACTGTGCTCTTAAGAACCTTGAGTGCTGCAGAAATTCTTTTGTAACCTTGGCCAGATCTATGTCTTGCCACAATTCTGTCTCTAAGCTCCTTGGGCAGTTCCGTAGATGTCATTATTCTCATATGCTCTGAAAGGCACTGTGAGCTGTGAGGTCTTATATAGATAGGTGTGTGCCTTTCCTAATCAAGTCCAATTAGTTTAATTAAACACGGCTCAACTCCAATGAAGGAGTAGAACCATCTCAAGGAGAATCAGAAGGAAATGGACAGCTTGTGAGTTAAATATGAGTGTAACAGCAAAAGGTCTGAATACTTATGACCATGTGACATTTAAGTTTTTCCTGTTTAATAAATTTGCAGAAATATCTACATTTCTGTTTTTTTTTTTCTTTCACGATGGGGTGCAGAGTATACATTAATGAGATAAAAAATGAACTTTTTGGATCTTACCAAATGGCTGCAATGAAACAAAGAGTGAAAAATTTAAAGGAGTCTGTATACTTTCCGTACCCACTGTACATAATGTAAAAAGGTACACAAAGATGGCATTCCTCTTACTTCCAGCCTATTGCAGGCTTCCATCTGGCATGACAAACACTTAGCACCCCACAATTTTATCACGTGGGGGGAAGCGATTGGGTGAAGGATCTCCTTCATTTATATACCACAACTGCAGTTGTTGTGGCGTATAAAGGGTTTAACAGCAGGGAACAGAGTTGTCGCTGATTCTTGCTGATAGCAGTGGACATCAACTGCAATATTAGCCGGCACCAGCCTCCTTTGAGTGAGCTCAGCGAGTGAGCCAGTTGCATAAGTCCTTTCTGACAGTAGAATGTACCCATATATCCATTGTTGGTAAGAGGTTAAAATTGTCTTTATTTTGAAAAATTGTAAACATAAAAAATACACATATAGTCAGGAAAATAAGTATTTAATACACTGGCAATTTTGCAAGTTTTCAAAGAATGGAGAGGTCTGTAATTTTTATTATAGTTACACTTCAACTGTGGGAGACAATCTCCAAAAAATCCAGATAGTCACATTGTATGATTTTTAAATAGTTAATTTGCATTTTATTGCATGAAATTAATATTTGTTCACCTACACACCAGCAAGAAGTCTGGCTCTCACAGATCTGTTAGTTTTTCTTTATGAAGCCATTCTACTTTGCATTCATTACCTGTATTAATTGCACCTGTTCAAACTTGTTACCTGTATAAAAGACACTCTAACACACTCACACTCTAACCTTTCCACCATGACCAAAACTAAAGAGCTGTCTAAGGACACAAGGGACAAAATTGTAGACCTGAACAAGGCTGGGATGGGATACAGGACATTAGGAAAGCAGCTTGGTGAGAAGGCAACAAGTGTTATTACTAGAGATGGGCGAATCGATTCTAACGAAGTGGAATTCGTTTAGAATTTCAGGAAAACTTCGGTTCGGAACGAAGTCGAAGTTTGGGGGACTTCGGGTGAACGAAGTGTGCTTTTGATTGATAAAATGGCTGCGAGCACATGGCGCTACATGGGCAAAGCACTCTGGAGGAAGAAGGGCAAAGCCCGTATTTACATGTTCAGAGATGAAGCCAATCAGAGACCGGCGGGATTCTGTGACATCACCGCACTATATAAGTCCGGGGCGAGACGCCGGGAGCTCACACTCCCTCACTGTACTGATTAGGAAAGGTTCTGCCGCGGCTGATTGTGATAGCTCTCACTAAGAACTGATTTTTATACAGCGATTTTTGTGGGTGTCTCAGCTTTTCTCAAGGAAATGTTCCTTAATGTTCTATTTCTGATTTTTTGGGGTATTGATCTGAAATCCAGTGTGCGTCCACTGCAGCTGCATATACATTCAATATCCAAGTGGGATCTAAGCCAGTTCCTGTTGTATTCATTTAAAGAAACAGCGTTTTTACAATACAAATACCACTTCATTTTTGGCTGCTCAATTCTATTGCGCAATTTACATCCAGGGGGTCATTAAGCGTTGTTTTGCTGGTGTGCTGACCCCAAGAAACCGTCATTTTCAACGCCAAAATATATACATTTTTTCCTGTAGCATAATTCACTAAGCGAAGGGTTAAATTTAACAATTTTTATCTCTTGTGTGTGGGAAAAAAACACACAATTGAAACCCACCCCTACAAAGCTCCCTAGTTTGTGGGGGCCCCCATTTGTTTGGCGCAATTTTACATCCAGGGGTTAATTAAGCGTTTTTTTTGGCTGGTGTGTTTCCCCCCAAGAAACCGTCTTTTTTAACCCCAAAATATATACATTTTTCCGGGTACAAAATTTCACAAGCAAAGGGAAATTTAAAATTTTTTATTTTCTTTTGTTTTGGCGAGAAAACACGCAATTGAAAACACGCAAACAAAGCAAACAATTTTTTGGGGTTTGGGTAAAATTTTTTGCGCAATTTCCCTCCGGGGGTTTAAATTTAAGCTTTTTTTGGGGTTGTGTGTTTACCCCAAAAAACCGTAATTTTCAACGAAAAAAATATATACTTTTTTTTCTTTTAACAAAATTTCCCCACAAGCGGGGGTTTAAATTTAACAATTTTATTCTTGTTGGTACGTAAAAAACACGAAATTTGGAAACCACCTACAAACTACTATTTGGCTTTTCCCAAAATTTTCTTTTGCGCATTTTAACACCCCGGGGTTTTAATTTAAAGCTTGTTCGGGCAGTTGTACTCAGAAAAAAGAAACTTTGTTTTTAAACCGCCACAGAAGAAATTCGGTAGCATAATTCATATCCAAAAGGTTTAATTAAACCTGTTTGTGTTTTTAAAATTCATAAAAAAAACAATTTTTTTTTAAAAATGGCCCTTTGTGGAGCGAAAATTTAAAACCCAAAGGGGTTCCCCAAGCTTCTTAGTGGGTTCTTTTGGCGTCAAATCCCGGGGTGTTTTTTTTTACCCAATATACAGATATCTTAAATCAAACGTGTCTGAAACTTTTTAGAACAAACAGTAGGGTTAAAGACAAGAGGGGGGAAAGGCCCTTCACCTGCGAGTGGCAGAGGCAAAAACCATTCCAGGCCCAGGTGCACCGAAAAAAAAAAGGGGACGTCGAAGCAGGGGTCACCCCGGTTGAGGCCACAACTCCGCGCATCTAGGGGCCGTGTGTTTTTCACAACCCAGGGTTTTTTTGATTTTTTGACTAGGTCACCCCATTTCCTCCCCAATAAACACCCTCCCAACCCCACCCCAAAGTCGGGGGAACCCGCCCGACAAAACCCCCTTATTTGGGCAGGGCCCCGGGGAAGGGGGTCACGGCCCTCCCCCTTCCCCAACCCGCCCTCCCCCACCCGGGGTTCCCCCACCCAAAGGGGATCTACAAAGGGGGTCTGGGCTCAGCGCCACTATATAGCGAGGTAAAACAATTTGGGGAGGGCATTCACCCATTACTTGGCAGCAAAGAAATGGGCCAATACCCCCTGCTTTTTGGGCATTAGGCGGAAAAATATAAAATGTTGAGAGGGGCAGGGAGGTCATGTTGTAAAGGGGTCAGCCTCCCCAAAAACCAAAGCCCGGGTGAAGGGGCCCAGCAGTGGCGAAGAAACACAAATAGAAATGAGTACCGGGACCCACTTGGGACCCGGGGTTTGAGGAAAAGGGCTTAAATCATCCCCGGGAGAAGAGGGGCGTCACTGCGCATCAGCAGCGGCGCAGCCAGCAAGGGGGTCGTGTGGCCGTGAGTCACGGGAAAGCAGCATGTGGGTCGGGAGCCAACGGCCACGGGGAAAAAAACCCCGGCTTCCCCAGGCCAAAAAAGTAGCGGCACAGGGGTCGGGCGGGGAAAGCTGGCAGAATCACTCAGTGGGGAAAGCGTTGGCGGTAAAATCCATACTGGGCGGGTGTTTGGCAGTTTTTTGCTAAGAAAACCCGGAAAGGGACCCCAAATAATTATGTAGAATCGAAGCAGAAAGGAAGCGGCCAGGGGAGTTAACTTTGGGCCCCCACGGCCTTTTGCTCAACACTTTCAGTGTCACCATCCGGTGGCCTGGGAAAAAATTTGGCTCAGATGGGGGGTCCATCCGCCGCCGCAGAAACGCACACAAAGCGCCCGGGTGGCCCCAAAACCCCATTCCCGCCAGCCAAGGCTCCACCCCACCTCTGCAGAAGGGAGCTTTTTTCCTTTTTGGAAAATCATCCTCGGTCCAATGCTCCGCTCCTCCCCTACCATGGTCCCAGCGGGTCGTTCAGGGAGGCAATTGCAAAAAAAACCCAACGTAGCTCCAACCATCCAAGGTGCAGCAGCTGCCCATGCTCCTGCCCCAAATTGTTGGTACTGCAGTCCCTCCCTTTCCAAATGGGGGACCCCCAGCCCATTCAGAAAAAACAAAATGCTTGTGCCAAACCAATTTGGGGGGTTCCCAAAAGCCGTAATTTTTTTCCAAAAAGGCACCCCCCCAGAAATTTCATAAAAAAGTAAACAAAGGGGGGCCACCCTTTAAGCTTATGGGTTTTGTTCCAATTTTTCCAGGGCAGCCCGGACGCGGAAGGCTTAACTACGGCCCGGGCCCATTTCCCGTCCTTTACGGCCCACGGGGTGAAGGGTGCTTCCCCCCAGGCACACCAACAATTTGGAAGGAGACCCGCTTTCCCCCTTTCCACTTTTTGTAAAAAATTTGCCTCCTGGGGCCAATGTCCCCCCCCCCTCCTCCCCACCCCCAAACCCCCCATCTCACCCCCACAAGTACTGCCCCAAACATACCCATGTGTAGGGCCCCAGCGGGGGTTCCCCAAATTCAACACCTGGCTTGTCTGGGCAACAAAGTCACCAGGGGGGGAACTGCCCCCCGCGAAAAGAGCAAAAAAATCGATTTTGGGGCCTTTTCTCCGGCCAACTGAAAATCAAAAACCATTGTGACGGACAATGGGGAAACTTTGGTGTCCCCTGCGCACCCAGGAGGGATGGCCCCATGCGCCCTGATGGGGCACTTGTTCAACCCTGGTTGTAAAAAGGGTTCCGAAGATTTACCACCGATTTTCAAAAACATTCTAAAAAAGGGCCAGGAAACTTTTGCAGCATTTTATTCCATTCGTAAAAAGCCAAACCCCCCTCCTCGATTTGAAAGGGCAAAAACGGCCTCCCCCAACACACTCTGATATCCCAAATTTTCCCCCCCGGGGAATTCCACCTCACAGTTGGCCCGCCCTGTATGAACAGAAAAAGGGCCATTAACGATTTTTTGATGACCCAAGGCAAAAAGAAGTACTCCCCCTGTGTAACTTTGATGTCGGCCAGGGGCAGCCCCATGCGTAACCCCCCTGCCTTTTGGGTTAGGCGTTTTTCGGGGAGGCAAACGTTTTTGTCAGTCGCCAGGAACAAAACGGGATGAATAACTAAATTCCATTTTTTTTCATGTCCGGGAAAACAGATCCCTAAAAAAATCTGTCTGGGCAGGGGACTGGAGATTTGGCACAACATCCGTGGCCACAAAAAGTCCGGTGGGGACCCGAAATGGGGGGGGAGGAGGACATTGGGGCAAAGCATTGTCTGGTAAATTTAAATGGATTTTTTTACCCAGGTGACAAAAGGGGAGGGGGAGCAGGACAGCTGGGGGAGGGGATGGAGATTTAGGAAAACGAGGCAGATTAAACCCCCCAAACACCCTGGCAGTATCATTGGGAAAAGGAGGCAGGGGGCCCCTTTTGGGGTCTCTTTTGCAGATTTGGGCCCCAAACATCTGTTTGCCTGGCTAGTGGGCAGCCGAAAAGTCAGCAACCGGAGAGGGATTATTTTTGGCTCCCACCCTATTGACCCTTCGCTAACCCCGGGCCAAAATGGGAGCCTTTTCCCCAAACAAAGAGAGGGGGGACAAAACCCAAAAACATAGGGAAATCCTCCCCTAATAGGTTTTGGGGGGGTGCCTATGTGCCGGGTCGTTTCCCCTCCCTGACAGGCTGACCGGGGGTTCCTCAGCGCTCACGTAAATACGCCGCCGGGGATGCTAGGGGAAGGTGGGGGGGTAGGGGCAATACCCGCTCCATCACATAACCCAAGTCTGGATCACTGATGAGCAGCTTTTCCCTTTACCCCCCCCCCCTAGTGAGGGAAAGGGGAAATCGCCACAGCAGCAGCAGCAGGAACCTGGAGCAGTCCCTGAAACCAACAGGTTTTTGGCCTACTTAAACAGCACTCGCCACCCCCCCGTTAGAAAAATCCGCTGGGCTAATGGGCAGCCAAACTGGATGTGGGGGCCGCAACTTGCCGATTTTTCAGTGGGGAAGCTTTTCCTGCCCGGCCCCGTAGGTTTGGGATCAGAGCGGGTGTTTCAGTGCGGCGGGGGGGCCCTCGTTTTTTTCCCAAGGGGAACCCGTGTCCACGGGGAAAAGGGAAAGACTTTACCTTTTTTCAAATGAATCGGGCGTGGAACGGCCAGGATTCCACACCAAAAGCCCTTTGGGGTCAGACACATCAGCCATGACGCCTCACCCAAAAAAGTGGAAATTTAGTCAAAGGTTCAAACTTTCCTCCTCAGCCACTATTCTGATGCCGCCAACCCCCCCCAGAACCACAAAAATTTTGCTGCCCTTTCTTTTCCCTCGCCACCAACCATTTCCCTTTTTTTAAAACCAGGACTGTTATTGGGGGCCACCCCACCTCCCCACTTTTTTGTCCCCCCTTTTGGCCCCCTGTTTCCCCCCGAACCTTTCCCCTGCCCGCCCGTCTGTGGGCTGCTGCCGTGAAAATCCACACCCGTGTCATTTTTCCCACTCTGTGGAAGCCCCCTACTTTCCCCTGTTTTTTGGGGCCACCTCAATAATTTTTCATTGTTTCCCCCTGTCTTACCTCAAACCTTTTGCCCGTGGCTGCTGCCCGGGGACCTACACCCCTGTGTCATTGTCCCCCCTGTGGCCTACTCCTGTTTTTTTTTTGGCCCACCTCCCAGGGGGGAAATTTTTCATTTTTTTGGGGCCATTTTTTCCTTTTACCCTCGTGCTGCAGGGGTGCCGTGACCACACACTGTGTCATTTAGTGGGCCACCCCGTTTTGGACCTTCCAAAAAGGCTTTCCTTTCTGTTTTGGGTGCTGGCCCCGGTTTTTACCTCCCCACTGTTTTTTTGTGCCACCCTTTCCCTGACCCTTTTAACCCCGCTGCTGTGGCGCTGCGTGACCTACACACGTGTCATTGTGCCACTTTTTCTAAAACCCCAAACTGCCCGCAGCCCCGTGACCTCCACACGTGTCCCTTGTGCCCCCCTTGACCTAAATTTCCCGTTTTTTTGCCCCCCCTCCAGAAAAAAAAATTTTGCCAACCCTTTTTTCTGACCCCCAGTTTCTGTTTGGGTACCCGTCACCTCCCCAAAACCCCCTGTCACTAATTTTGCCACCTGAAAATCTCCCGCCTTTTTTTTTTCCAGCTTTCTCTGGCATGACTTTTATCAGGGAACATTCCCGCCTTTAGTTTTTTGGGCAAATTTTGCCCCCTTAAATGCCCAGGGAATTTTTTAGTGAAACCCATTCAAGAGCGGCGGCAGCATGTGCTGTCATAAAATAAAACAAAAACATTGTATGAAGACCAAAAACCCAAACTCCCCTCTGCCTATTTAAGCATGGCACAACATTCTACAGCACCCTGCACCTGTGCAAGGGGGGGGGAAAAAGCGTTTTTTAACGTGATTTGTGCCGAATTTAAAAACGGGGAAAGAAATTATTTTTTGCCGAGAAATTCGCGAAGTAACGAAACGAATTTCGGGAAATTCGCCCCTCTCTGTTATTACAAAATGGAAGAAACACAAGATGACTGCAATCTCCCCCAGGTCCTGGCCCATGCAAGATCTCACCTCTTGGGGGAAGGAAGAATTTTGGAAAAAGGGCAGGAACCACCCAGAACTACACGGATGACCTGGTTTTAAAGACTTTTAAAAAAAGCTGGACCCCCATCCAAAGAAATTTCCATTTTGTAAAATCCGCATGGCACGCAAAGGCCCCTGGGTCACTCTAGCAAAAATTCCCCACCCTTTTTTAAGTTTTCTAATGACCAACCGGATGATCCAGAGGGCATGGGGCCCAAAGGGCATGTGGTCAGAGGGACCAAAATAGAAGGTTTTTTGGGAACCCAAAATCATGGGGCCATATATTTTGGAATTTTTGGGCCAAAAACCTCCTCCCTTCAGTAAGAGGGATTGAAAGAAAGGGTATGGGTTGGGGGTCTTCCAGCAGGACAACGACCCAAAACACACAGCAAGGGCAACTAAGGAGTTGCTTTTTTCCCAAAAATCCCTTTCAAATTTCCCGGGTGGGCAAACCATCCCCCCAACCTGAACCCAATCAAAAATCTTTGAAAGGGAGCTGAAACTCAATGTAGCTCAGCGTCAGCCCCGAAACCTCAAAGATCTGAAGAAGATTTGTATGAAGGAGTGTGCCAAAATCCCTGCTGCAGTGTGTGAAAAATTGCTCAAGAACTACAGGAAATGTCTGACCTCTTTAATTGCAAACAAAGGTTTCTGTACCAAATAACTTTCAATATATAGTTCGAACTGCCTTTGATACAATGAAATATTTTATATACATGCCTCGGTTCAGGGTTCCTCTTCATATACCCTTTTTCAAACCATCTTCAACAACATGCATCATCGATGCAAAAAATATTTTAAAAAAACATGATTGGCTATCAAGTGAAATTGAAGACCTATACACGTTATGAAGCTCAGGTTTTGAAATTTTGCTGCATTGTGAAGTTTTGATGGTATAAATTTTGAAAATCATATAAAAAGTTTTTTTAAAAAATATTTTTTGCCTCGATGATGCATGTTGTTGAAGATGGTTCTGTACCAAATACTAAGTTCTGTTTTTCTATTGTATCAAATACTTATTTTATGCAATAAAATGCAAATTAATTATTTAAAAATTA
Source organism: Phyllomedusa bahiana (assembly GCA_025379985.1). Taxonomy (NCBI): domain Eukaryota; kingdom Metazoa; phylum Chordata; class Amphibia; order Anura; family Hylidae; genus Phyllomedusa; species Phyllomedusa bahiana. The sequence goes on from JAODAL010019594.1 coordinate 38,033, forward strand.
TACTATAAAATATATATTAAAATATAAATTATACTATAAAATTTATAATATAATTATAAATGTGATTTTCTGTTTTTTTATTTTGGATTCTGTCTCTCACAGTTGTAGTGTACCTACAATAGAAATTACAGGTCTCTCCATTCTTTGTGGGGGAAAACCTGCAAAAGTGTATGAAATACTTATTTTTCCCACTGTACATGGTATTGTCTCAGTTACAGCCATGTCCGCGGTCCACAACGGGTACCACGGCATGGAACGTGACATTTAGTTTTTGTCTCCATGCATTTTAACAGTCGTAACCTTTTTATTTTTTCTATGATGCAATTGAATCAGGATTTGGTTTACATATAAATTACAGCACACTTTTTTTTTCAATTATTTTTTTTTATTTTTTTATTATTGTTTTACACCATTGACATTTCACACTAAATATCCTGTTAGATTTATTCTACAGGTTCTTACGGTTGCATGGATACCTAATATGTGCAGTTTTTTGGTTTTTCTGTGTAATGTATGCACAATACTTTTTTATTAATTATTTATTTTTATTTATTATTTTATTTTTCCACACTTTTTTGTATTTCTTTTTTTTTTAATTCCATGAAGTGATAAATATTTTTCAATTTTTGTTTACACTTGGTAAAATATTAGCATACATTAATATTCTAATACAGATTACAATCTGTGTCAGTTTGACACAGGCTGCAGTCATGGCAGCACACAGTGTGCCCTGAATGCAGGCTTGTTATACAGACAGCCCTGGGGGTACTCTGGGTCCCCAGGGCTGACTCTACAGACATTCCTCGGTCTCTATCAGGTCCCAGTGGAGCAGGGGAATATGCTATGGTTATGCTGCGGTCATGGACCATGGAAATCAAGAGGTTAAGCGCTGGAGATAGGAAGCTTTCTACACTTCCCAGCGGTTACAGAGACTGCTCTAGAAACTGTTAACTACAGCTCCATTCCTAGCACAGTTACAGTGCAGTAAGCCACAAAAAAAACTCTGCAGCAACGCCTTAAGACACTCACTGCCCACCGTCTATAGTTGGTGGACGGTTGTTAAGGACTTAAAAAATAAAAAACAAAATAACGAGTGAATGGATTAACAACATTATATTGTGGGTTTGTGCGTGGAAGTGTCTTTATTTATAGGCTGTCCTCTACTAAGACTATGTCACCATAGTATGTGCATGCCCCAAAATTAATTTTCTGTATAAAAAAAAGAAGGCCCCTACTTTTAAATGAAAACACTTATCAAGAGCCCTCATTTTTCCATACCATATATAGATACAAAAAATTAGGTACACTACCCCCCAACCATTTAGTTTTTGTATTTCTACGTCATAAAAAAAGTTATTGTTTGTAACAATTTCATTTTTGCATATACTACTTTACACAGAAAAGCAAATACATAAAATATACGGTACCTTGCATAACTTTTTATTATGCAAGGCACCAGTATTATATATAAAACTCAAAGTCAATTAAAATATCTATTCACATTTGTACAACTTTTTGACAGGTTACAAACACTTAAATTATAAATGGCCAAAACATAACAAATTACAAAGGGTCTCAAAAAAAATCAACCCCCCCGAAGGCACAGTGAAACGCACGTTGGGGCGCATTTCTACTACTAACCCTCATTTGGCCCCCAAGTCAGGTATTTAATTATTTATTTGGGAACACCATTCAAATTTTATACTGGAAAAATAGCCGATCCCTAAAATATTGATTTATGATGTTGGGTAAATTTGACAACCCTTTGTGCGGTATTTTGACACTATTTAAAAATTTTTGGTTCCTCTTTGGTTTGTTTTTCATTTTTTTGAAAAAGATGGAAAAAGATGTATTTTTTAATTTTTAAAGTAAAGGTTTTTTTGCTATACTGTAGGTTTATTTTAGCTGCAGGCCAACCCCAAAAAAATTAGAAAGATAAGAATAAACCTGGAAAGGAAAACTATGACAATAGTCAGTGGCAATAAAATTTGACCTGTGACATCTCCAGACATATCTCTTTTAGTACATACTTTTGCTCCATATGATATCATTCTGAAGCATCTTCTTTTATAACTGTGTTGTGCTATCTTTTTGGTATTTCTTTTAGAAATGAATTACTGAATCCGTTATCTGGGTGTTGCCATTTCAGATTTTTTAAGGAACATATCACTACATACACTGACTGTTAGAACTCAATGTACAATGTCAGAATGTGCAGTGATACTGCCCCAAATGTTAGCATGCAGCGGACAGGTTCAGTAATAAATTTCAAGCAGGAATTACAGAGGAATGGCATAGAGTTATAAGAGAAGATGCTTTATAATTGTTATTTCACTATGAGCACAAGTGTTTACTAAAACATACTTATCAGAAATGACCACAGGTCCTCATTAAGGAAGTATCAGTTGTATTTCATCTTTTTCTGTAGCTTGAACAATGTTGGTTTTTATTTGACATAATGAAAATGTCCTTTTTGATTACTAACATGGCTATTTTTCACACTTCTTGAACATTTTTTTTTTTAAATTCTAAAAAATCACATCATTTTGAAATGCAGGGTTGGAATTTTTCTTTGGAATCTCCATTGGCCAGCTCGCTCTTTGTTTAAACTGTAGTTCCAATAGGAGCCACTGTTTGTCCTCTTCTAAGACTCCCTTAATTTTTTATGTTGCTACCAGGTTTTAACTTGAACATCTCTTCAAACCCCCCAAAGACTGGGTTGTCCAAAATAATTCCTAGTGGAAAAAAAGGAGAAAACATATAAATTTTACTTTTTATAGCAGTATCCTATTTTAGCTGCCTAACATAAAACCCCTTCCCAACATTGGCCCATTTTGGGTACATCTAATTTGGAAAGGAGTTCCCGCAAATGGATAAACCCATACGTTCAATATATCGAGTGGGCTCACAAGCAAAGCTTGCGGGACACAGGGAACTAGTTATATATTACAGATGGGGCCCTGAAATGTTGGTTGGGCCTGGAGTTTACTCAGGTTGCAACTGATTAACCCCATAAATGCCAGGTTCATTGACAGTTAAACAATGCATAGCAGTACAGTTATGATCAATGAGTTTAGTCACCTATGGTGAAAAACAAAAAATAAAAAAGTTAAGTCTCCTGTAATGCAACATGAAAAATAATGAAAAAATGATCTTTTGATTAAGGTCTTATGTACTGTAGGTCTGCTACCAAGGGGTATATAGTGTTTGGGTACATTCACATGACAGAGTAAAATTTATGGGTGGAATCCACGACAATTGTCCTATTGAAATCCACGTCAGCTGACACATTTTAATGAAATATTTTCTACTAAAGTACAGCTTAGTGCATGTGAATTTAGACTTTACAGGTTTTGCAGTCAGAAAAAGTGCAATTGGTTTTGGATGAGGATCCGCATTAAAATCCACATGAAATACTCAAACAAATGTTTTGACTGCTAACCAAAGAATGAGCAAGTTCAAAGTACTTTGGACTGCACGTCAATTTTGAAAACCACACTCTGAAAATATGCATCATATGATACTAAATATATATATTTATTTATTTTTTTATTATTTTTTAGGTTAATGGGAATAATTTTATTTCAGTTTTTAATGAGAATTTCCAGGCAGAATCTGTGTGGAATCCACCTAGAAATTCTTGTTGTGTGAAGATATCCTTTAAGAGAGAAGTATTTCTAAGATAAGTTGAAAGTAAGATCAGAAAATATTATTATTAGAATAATAGTATATACTTGATACAATCTTGCAGCAGGTGTGGTTGCACATGAACAGTAAGTGAATGTAAATAGCTTTGGATAAAAACATATGTATCCAAGAGAAAAATACAAAGAAAATAATATAAGGACAAACTACATGGACCATGTTTTTTTTTCTGCCACCAATCTTCCATAATGTGTTTCTAAGATTCGTTTTTTATGTTGAAAAACTCATCTAAATAATGTACTATTGTATTCCATATTAATTGGAACAATTATGTGACCATTAATTAAAACAAATTAATATATCATATATTTTTAGAAGGATACTAACCTCTACTATAAATGATACAACAAGGCAAATAATGAGCATTACTAACATATGGACCCTCCAGCTTGTGGGTGTGCAGACAAGCTGTAAAAGAAAATTGCATTAACATTAGCATATAATAGGAAGATAATAAAACAACTTTCAAAACAAACAGACAAGATGTTACAGGAAAACAGTCACAAGTTATGTTTTTGTAAATGTTCTCACCTCCAAAACAACATACATGTTCTCAATATCAGCAAATATGAAGAACAAGGTAAGAGCACATTCTACTATTAGTGTCGCCACAAAAAATATCTAAAAAACAAAAAGTGGAATTTCAGTGACTTAGCCAGTTAGGTTTAAACCTAAACTGAATAATCAAATTACAAAAAGATTAAAATGACTGTGACTCACAGTTTGTATACAGTGGTTTTCGGAAGGGTTTCCCTTTAGAAAATACAAAGGCTAAGATCACCAGGTGTACAGCAGTGAGCAACCACAGTGTCGAGTTCTCAAAACTTTCATAGTTCTTCTTGGTTCTTTTCGCAATCAGGTTATGAGTAAGGTTCATGTTCAGACTTGTGTTTCCTGGGTAACAGGCACTTGTAACAATAATAAGAAAAGTTACACTTTTCCACAACTAATTCTTTCTTATTGCACTAGATATTTAAGAAGAAAACATGTAGGAGTTTATGTTATATAAAGGGGATAATAGAAAACAAGCAAAAATATCACATAACAACTAGGATCTTGATTACCATTTTATACATATTATCACTCAAACCATTTGTAGCTTACTAACAATTAAAGTATGTAAGCCCTCTTGACAAGTCTGAATCCTAATATTCAGTTTTCTATTTATCTGTCCATTTCCAGTAATAACAACATAGCATGGACATATAGGGAAAAATGCTTCAATATTTAATGGTGAACATGAGTAGTTGCTAAAACAGATATGTGAGAAGAGCTGACCGGCCCCTTTTGATAGACTATCTTAGATTGCATTTTCCATCATGTGAAACCTGACAAGCATGCTCTAAAATCAACACTTTATTTACTGTATTTCTATCTAGTTTCAAATATTCACCTGTACACGTCAACTGTACTGTACCACGGCTGATTCTGGATTATTAGAAATGCATATGTCTGCATCGCTATTGTGAACAGAACATTGTATACCACAGAAAACAGCATAGATGGAGAAATCAGTTGTCCAGGTGGTCTATATGGGGCGAGTTTATGATATGCGGGTGTCGAACTCACTGCAGAAAATATAATAGATGACATTTAGAAGGTAAATGTTTATTATGTTTGTGCTATTGTAAAATAATTCATTAAAGATACATGTGATGTTCTTAAAAAAAAATGAGTCAGCAGTATCCATTGATAGTCAGCACCGAACTGAATTATCTTTTTTCCTAGTCCTACCTTTCCACTATTATTAGTGCCATTAATACTGGCACAAGATTGGCTAATAAGCCCCTGAACAGTTAGGGTATGGTCACACGGCGTGTACAGTCCATGTGAACATACGTTATTAGATGCGTGTTTAGATCCGTCTAGACGGACCCAAGCACGCATCTAGCAATGTGCAGTGTGAATTACATTGCATGCAATGTAAAACACGCATCGGCATTCAGAAGAGTGATCACTGATGCGTGTTTACTTGCGTCTTTCGGATCCGTTCTAGGAATTGACATGTCAATTCTTCACCTGAAAGATGCAGCAGACACTCTAGTTAAAACTATAGGTGCGATCCTGTTGCAGCCAAAACGCATCCAAACACGCACCTGAGCTGGGTACATTGTAAAGCACTCTCCACTAATTGCATATTGTAAGAGCATTTCTGGACAAAACACACCTTACTGGAACAAAAAAAATCTTCAGCTATATCACAGGCAGCAAAAAGGGGTTGACGGTTTACCTTTAAATGCACAAAAAAGTGCTTCTTGTTAACATGCAACAACATAATTTAATAGTAAAAAAAGGTATTATTACACAACAGTTCAGTTAAGTCAATGATGAGACCAAAGGACAAATGTAAGCTAGTCCATAACATATATTTCTTAAAGGAAGTGATTGCTTTCATGTTAGTGGAGTACTAACTAGGATTAACAAAAATGACCCATTATTGTCTAATTTAAATATTGCCACAATATGTATCAAGACTCTGTACTGTATTACATAGGGGCGTTAGCTCTATTCTACAAAGTCATAGACTGTATGTGCTCCCATATGTTACAATTATAAAAAAGTATTTTAAAGAGATATTTCTCCTAGATGCAATACTTTGAGAGGGGATCATTTAATATTATGCTACCCACTAAAATACATCGTTCTTTTATCTTTTAGATAAGTAAACACATTATTGAAAAAAGGGATCAAATCTACACTAAATCACAGAAAAACAGGTGCAAAACTATTGATACACTTGAAAGTTAAAAACAAATTCCTAGCAGGATGCAGAGAAGCCACAATGCTATATGAGGAAAAAGTTACATAGGTGGAAAATACTGAACAGCCACTCACACTCCTAATTATGAAGAGGTGGAGATTTATTATTATACATGGACATATATTAGGCTTCTATAGGGTGTTGATGACTTAGTTACATATAGTGCACCATGCTGGCATTGCAGCCTATTGGTGACAACCACACTATTAGTTTAGGCAAGCTGCCTAGTAACTTTCAAGTGCTCACCATTACAGGGGTTGTCTCATTACATCGATTAATCTTACCTCAGTCCTGTTTTCTTGGTTTCATTTTGAATTCAGGGGCGTGTTTACTGGCTTCTACTAGGCTGCAGTAGAAGCCAGGTCTGTAGCTATAGCGACCAGTGCTGGCAGCCTATCAGGAGAGAGTAAACAGGTCTGTAGCTATAGCGACCTGAGAAGCTTAGGCAGTCCATACCAGAGGGGATATCTCAGAATAGGTAGGACACTGTTAATGGACATATATTGCAAAGTGACTTGTTTTTGCAAGATCTTTAACATAAAAAGCAATCCTTGTAGTGAGACAACCCCTTTAATATTAAAATCCTGTATTCCCCAAACTTACAAATGCACAAAAGCTTAAAAAACAATATCCAGCAGAAAACCAAAATGCTTTGAAGCAGAGATTAAATACTTCAATCATCTGAACCGCCTATCCTTGCCTGCAAGACTTTACAGGTGCTGCACCAGTTCTCTGGAATATGGAAGATGGCAAGAGCATTGTGCAAACTAAGCACTTCTCACCTTTTGTCTCACCCCTAAAGCCAACGTAAATGGTAAGATTTTAAGAGCAGAGCCCATATAAATCTTATTTTATATGTTAGTGAAACGGATGGGGTGAAATGTATATTATATTGGTCAGGTGTCACATATTAAATATAGTCAAAATTTGAAGGGCCCTTCGGATCTAGTGATGGCAGTAAATAGAAAATGGCACAACTTAACACTTTAGAATTCAATATTTCCTATTGGCTTAAAATGAACTTTTTGTCCCCAAAATGTTGTTAGAATAGGACGTACTGTAGGTATAAAAAGCACTAAAATATTCACTTACTTGTCAAGTATATTACAAACATGATTGCAAAGTCATGAACAAGAAACTGATTATTCCCAAAGATGTTTCTTTGCTAGAAGACACAAATGCACATGTTGATGTATTAACAATAATAGCTCAGCTCTTATTCTGTGTCCTTTACTAGCACAGAAGAAACCACTAATTATTTTGTATATAGGTTTTTTTTTGTTATTTTTAAATTGTTATTCTTTATAACACATAAAATATTAGTTAAAACAATATGAGTGATGTAGATCTATTTAGCATAATTTGTTAAAGCATTTACCCAGTAGAGGAGTAAAGTGTTGATATATTCAATTAATACAAACATAGACATGTACTTAAACATGCAGAATGATGTGACAAGTGCCGCCCGTCCTTCCCTAGAAAACAAAGTAGATAGGACTAGGTTTATATCACATTTCGAGTTCTATTTTCCAAAAGCAGACTCGGCTAGGACTTTGTTCTTTAGTGGGACAAAAAGAAGCCCATATTGTTCATGTGCCAAGCAGCACCCTGTTTCATGAGTTTATGTAACAATAAAAGTACTTTTCAATAGGTAGAAGAAACATTGTATGAACAGAGCCTCATACAGTAAATATGGTAAGGCTACAATCCGATTTTAAAATCATCATTTTATATCATTTTATATTGTATTGCTCTATTACAATGTACATGATTCTGATGAAAGAGTGCTCCCATTAAGGAAAAATAAAACACAAGATAAAAGAAATATAAATCATAAGATAATTGCTTAGAAAAGGGTTGCTTACTTGAGTAATTCTGGGACACACTGAATATTGGTAACGTGAGAGTTAAAAGGAGCAGCCACAGAGGCCTCTAGTACTGACAATGAAATTCCAGCATTGGCCATTTTCAGAGCCTTAAAATAACAAAAGAGACTGTGGTTACTATTTAAAGGAAATCTGTCGCCAATTTTTCTTTTACTAATTAAAACCAGACCTTGATCCATATTCTTTTCTTCTTAGCCGTTTTTATTTTCTGATTCTAGATTTCTCTATTCGGTTGCCTGTATATGACTGTGGGGACAGCCTTCTTGCCTGCACTGCTTTTAGCAGGGTGGTGCAATGGTGGCACCCCACCTGCATCTACCCGCTGCCCATGGCAACTACCCTTAAGAGTTCTTTTGAATTGCGGGGGGAAGCTCAGTGTTTGAGACGTGTGGTGCACCAGCGATAATCAATTGACAGAAAAACTGTTCTGGGATTGATGAGGCTTTTACTCTTGTCCTTAGCGGATGTTGCAATACATACAGTGTGCTCGTGCCTCGGTACCCATCAGCTTCAGCATCCACATACACAGGAGAGGTCCTCCTCTTGTCCACCTCAATGATCTGCCTGACCATTCTCAGTGGCTTCCTCCACTATGGCTCAGGCCTCCTCTGAACTTCTCGCTGCTCCCTGGATCGATGCCTTTCCTCCGGACACTCACTGACTCTAGAGTGGGGACCTCTTCCCTACCTCTCCCGGATTTTCTCTGCTTTTAACAAATTACTATATACAAGGACAATGGCTTCCTGCCCTCTGCGAATGACAGCCACAGACATCTCCCTCCCATCATGGCCTCTGCACTCCTTGTCTGAGGGGCGCACTTCTCTCTCTCTCTGTCTTCTCTCTGTTCTCTCACTACACTCTCAGTGTAAACTGTCACAACTGCAGCATCATCCCCCTCAGCAACAGCTGGCCCCCTTTTCTCTTCCAGCCCAGCTCTTCCCCCCGAGCTTGCGGATTGGCTGCCCAGCTCCTCCTGACTCATTTCACACTACAAACACAGGCCCAACCTGCCTATCTCTAACTCTGAACCATTAAGGCTATGGTCACATGGCATCTTTTAGGACGTATTTCAGGGTGTAATTGTGCTGAATTGTGCTGTGTGGTGAAATACGTCCTGTAATTACAGTAATCATTGTTTTCATGGAGTGCTATGATTACCTGCTGTCATCCCCGCTGTATATTGAATGTCGGAAGAAAGAAGTGACATGTCACTTCTTTCTGGCGTATACGCGGCAGGGATAATGAATGTGAACGGGGCATATTTGGGGCCTGCATGTTAGAAGAACGGGCTGTTTAGCGTGCTCTTCTAAACACACAGCGTCTTGCCCCGCTCACAGGTACACGCCGCAAGACGTCATGTGAACATACCCTAACACTCTGTCTGCTATAACCAGGCCACCTATCCCCCTGGTTTCCCATAGCAACCCATCATGAAAAATGGCAGAACGGCCTCCAGCTACACAAATAACACTGTCTTTACTTACCCTTACAGAAGCATTTAGAGAGATGCTTTACAGCAGCTTCATGCACAGCCTGTGGACTGAATCAGTACCATTGACTTCTATAACAGAGTTTTCTAGGCATGCTCTGTGACCTGGGAATAAGTCAGTATACAGAGAGGAGGAGAGGGTGAACTGTGACTGTCTCCTATTGTGACTGGTTGATCCTGTGTTATCTATACACATTGGTGTCACCTTTCAGTTTGACCCTGCTTGTAGTGATAATGAACAGACTACTGAAAATATTTCTCTACAGAACAGGAAGTGTCAGACTATTATTAGGCCTAGTGGGGAAAGTGAAAATTGCAGGACTTAAGAAGTTTAAAAAAATATTGACAGTGATATGGAAAATTAAAGAAATATATAACCACAAATTCTTAAAAAAATGTGTTTAACATAAAAATAATTTAAACAATAAGTAATTTTTTGATGACAAATTCCCTTTAAGATCATTTGTAAAAAAATAAATAAAATATATCGCTTTGTAGAGCTGTGCTTAACCAAACAGTAGAGGACACCCTCCCATTTTCCCCTCTATAGCACGTCTCACAGACAAGTTGAGAGCCCCATGTGGCTTAGAACATTTAAAAAAATGTGAGACCTACAGGTTTGCATTTGTGCACTTACCGCACAGTCATTAGCTCCATCTCCACACATCCCCACATAGTAGCTAGAAAACATAAAATATTTTTGTTTTTAGCATGGTCAAACAAAATCCAAATACAAAGATAAAAAAAGGGGCAAGTAATGTCATCATTTAAATGTCTTGCATTAATAATGACCAATTTTTATTATTATCAAAATGATTTTTACAGGTGAATACACCCTGATTAACCACAGCTGTAAAATCACTGACAAAGTGAAAAACATTAATTCGGTTTTTTACAATGCCCCATAGGGGGGAAAAATTGGGGGAAAAAAAATTTCATTTAAAAAAAAAAAAAAATTAAAAACCCCAAAAAAAAAAAAAAAAAAAAAATTTATTGGAAGCAGGAAAAGCATAAGGCTCAATTTTAACAACGGCCAAACTGATGGTCAGATGGTGGGTCAAGTGTGTTTTTTGTGGATGGGGGGTTTAAAACCAAATAATGGAAAACCCGGTGAAACAAAGGGAGCAAAGGCTAGCCTGTGTGAACTAATTCCACAGGTATTGTAGTCCAAATTGATAAAAAAAAAGTTAATGCTGTCTATAAAAAGATGTCATAATTCACAGTGCAATACAGTTTGAAGAATAATGAAATAAACAATGTGAAATATCTAAAGCCAGAAGTGAGTCTATCTTTTCTGTGATTTTTTTATTTTATTATATCATTAAACTTTAATTTTTATTGTGATATCCCTTTCTTCTGTTGTTGCAATACAGTTTGCTCCATATAGGGCTGTATAGCCACAGACTGGTCTCATAAGCATCAAACTGGATCATGGAAGATCGTGGGTTGGTCTGATGAAGTATGAGGATTCCTGGTGCATGTACATCACTTCCTTGGAGAAGAAAGGGCACCAGGACGCACAATAGGAAATAGGAAGTCAATGGGGAATATGTGACCCCTTGGGAAATTTCTGTGGAAATTTTTGTTAAATGGGGACTGGGTCTAGGCCCGACAGGTGGAGTTGTTTCTAGGGCCAAAACATTGAGCTGCTTTGGGCCCACCTGGGTTTTTTAGGGGCCACCTTCGTACTCTAATTTATTTTGCCCTTTATTTTTGCTCTTATTTTTCAGTTTACCATGCTCGGGGCCCCACCGGGGTTTTTTCCCTATTCCCCTGTGGGCCACCCCCAGCGGTTTGGCTTTATCTGTAATATTTTTATTTTATTGAGGGGAAATACTCCCTAATGGCAGTGGACTCTATAAGATGATTTATTCTGCCACACTACAAAAAAAATGTTGAGTTATGGTTTAAGGAGCATGGCAAAGAGTTAAAGATGTTAACTTGGCCTCTAAATTCCTTTTTTTCCCTCTTACTTTGTTATCTAAAAAGAAATAACTGATACTATCTTCTGTTTCATTGGTTAACTTTCCCGATCTGCTCAAGTTTTGATAAAGACAGTAATACTTACTCAAGCTTACGAAAATCATCAATAATTGCTGATTTCTGTCCAGGAGACATTCTTGCAAAAACTGTTCCGTTCATTAGCAACTGTGAAAAGCAAGGCAATGACATTTGTTTTTGTGTTTTAAAAAAATTTTAAAAGGTTATTGGAAAATTGGGGAAAGAATAGCATCTTCAAAATAAAAAGTGGTCTTAGAGATTGAATTTGCTACTTACTTTTGGTAACAAATCAGCAAAATATTTCTCCAGGTTTTCATAAGTCTTTCCACTCATTGAAAAATGATAATCACTGCTTTGCATTTTGCCTTCTAAAACATCTTCAAAGCTGATGGATATTTCCTGTTAAAGCATTTTTTCAATAATTAGATAAAATACTATACTATAGGCTGAAATATAAACACTTTTAAATTGTTAGGTCATATGAATATTTAAAGTAAAGGATTTTTTTTCCTTTTAGTTAAATTATCTTGTTTATTCCCATAAATTTAAATTTTATGAGGGGCCTAAAACCGTGACAGTAAAACTTTTTTTAAATTTTTTTGTACTAAAAATTTTTAACAAGGTTAATGTTAGTGTTTTTTAAACATATTTTATTGGATTGTATTGAATATACAAAGAAATGCAAAGATACAATGAAATGCAAGGATGCAATGATAGAAGTACAAATAGGTACATGATGTTTCTAAAAAAGAAAAAGCAAAATCAAAATTTTGGGGCAACATAAGCAAATGAATTTTAAAAAGGGGAATATGAAAAAAACCCCCCTTTTGGGTGGGTAAAATTAAAAAGCCTTTTTAAAAAAAGGGGGTGAGAAATATAGAAAAATCAACGTCCATGAAGGTGGAACCAATAAGTAAGCAAATATATATGGATCACAGATTCTAATCTTACATTTAAAGGGGTTGCCCTCAACTAAAAAAGGGTTGCTTTTTTTTATTTTAAAGATTTAAAAAAAAAAAGTCACTTTTCAATATTGTCCATTAATGTGTCCTATATTACTGATTTCCCCTTTGTATGGGTGCATCAGCTCTGGGGGGCCCATAGTAAAGAATTTTTAATTTCATGATAGGGTGCCAGAACTGGTTGTATAGCTACAGACCCGGCTTCTACTGCAGCCCAGTAGAACCAGTAAACCCCCTGAAAATTCAAAATCAAACCAAGAAAACAGGATTGAGGTAAGATGAATCAATGTAGTGAGACAACCCCTTCAAATACATATACACTATAGGATGAAGATAAATGTATCATAATAAGAAAAAATAAATAACAAAATGGAAAGATTTCTAAGGGTATGTTCAAAAGCTTTGGACCGTTTTAGAATTGTTTTTAATGCATTTTGGATCTTTTTTCAAAAAACTAATCAGAATCTAACAATGTGCAGTGTGATTTACATTGCTTTCAATGTAACACACGCTTCGCCGTTCAGTCGAGTGATCGTTAATACATGTTTTACATGCGTCTTTCTGATGCGTTTTTTCAGACCGTTCGCAAATTTTGACTTTTCCCAATTCTTGATCCGTTTGACGCAGCAGGAGCCCTATTTAAAACTATAGGGAGCATTTCTGCTGCATGTTGGATGCGTTTTGGATGCAATTCATGCAGCGCTTTTTAATGTGTTTTTCAAATCCAAAACGGATCCAATACGCCATGTGAACATCCCCTAAGTGAAATTATAATCGAAATAATCAATGGTTAGTACAAATCGATGAAAATCAAAAATGCGTATCCAGTCATGCCAATTATAGAACTGGCTGCCCCAGGAGACTATATAGTTTAAGACAATGAGATGAGAGGTCTGTGTCTCTCATTGAGTAGAGGGACTATGACAGCAATGTACGGAGACATCCTCTTTTTAATGCCACGCGGTATAACAGAAAGGAACTCATTAGCTGAGAAATCTCTTCTTTTGTATAATGAGAAGTAATACAAGTTCTCCGCCTCTTGAGAAAAACCCTAGTGCATGGTTCCTTTTCCCCCTCGTCCGGGTTAATAGTATTAAAACATAGTAAAAAACATCATAATATTGACCATACCTGTAATAATTTCTCATTTTTTTCACTTGGGGTTTTTCCCAAATTTTCAGTAACAAAGGGGGGGAATGCTGTTAGGCCCTTTCTCCTACTAGAATTACTTTGCTGTCCTCAGGAATCATTCCACAGTTCTTTGCAACTGTAGTTGCTGTTTGTATGTTGTCACCTATAAAAAAAATTCTCAAAATATAAAGAGGTATTCAGCATATCACTAGGATATAGCATCATTTTCTACTCATAAGTGATTCTACTTCTAGGATACCAATGGATCCTAAAAATGAAAGGGCCATAACACAGTTGTAGTGTTTCAATCCTCTCTAAGTTTTCTCTGTATATCACAAGGAATTATGGGTAAAAGCTAAAACTCAAGTGCCCGGATGCCTTGTGTAGCAGTGCATTGGGGGGTGAAAAAAGGAAAATTTTAAATCCCCAAAAAACAAGGGTGTTCCCCCAGGAAGATATTCCCCTTTCTAATTTTTCCCGTAAGCACACTCCCGGCCTCCATTGTGGGGTACTAAAACGGGGCCTTATTCATTTGGAAAGAGGTATGCAATAGTTTCATGCAATATTACCCTTTAAGTTTATGTCAATGCATGGGATTTTTAGCCTTGTGTTAGAAAAATGGATTTTCAGCCTATATATTTTTAGAAAGATTGAAAAACCCTTAAAACGTGTTTAAAAGGGGTAGTCCCATTATGAGAAATTCTCTTCGCTGTCTGATCATTGCTAGGTGCATTCCAGCCCTACATTTTAATTGGGGGATGGCGGCGCTAGCACCGTCCCTTTCATTCACTTCTATGTGAGTTCCGAGTATAGCCAAGCGCACACACTCAGCTATACTCAGAACTCCTCATTCAAATGCAGGGCTGGTATTAATGAATATTTACTAACATTACACATACGCACAAACCTAACAAAACAGGCAGAGTAGCCGAGATCTGACAACTTTGATGGGTCTACAGCAAACCAATCTCAAAAAAGCTTGTAGCTGATTCAGCGATGCTGATAACTAGAAATTATCACTTAAAAGAAAACCCAAGGGGAAATGCCACCCTATCTAAAAGCAGGGCATAATAGAGGGAGAGAAGCTGAGCTCTGTGATACATAGGTTTATTTAATCTGAAGTAGAAGTAAAAAGAAGAGAAAATCATAAAAGAGAAATTAAAAGTGTTGCATATTCCAATCAGTATTTTCTCTGCTTTGTACTCAGAAATCCTGCTTCAAATCATATAAACCTACATTTCACGTGGCTTAGTTTCTCTTCCTCTTTCTCATCCCGCTCAAATTGGGTAACAGATTCGCTTTAACATTCTATTGCAAATAACGGTTCAGAACACTACTTATAGTACCAAATTATAATGATAAAAAGACAGCATTTTTAAATATGTCACGTTTTCAAAACTATATCTGTAGTCTTAATTTTATCAATCAAAATTATATTGTAAAAAACATTTTAAAGGAGGTGGTTAACAAAAAATGCTTTTTTTCCTTTCCCTTAACTTTCATGCTTTTTCTTGGGGTTTTAAAAAATATTTTATTGCTGTATTTTTAATGCAACTTTCATTTAATTGATCCACACCTGTAATCAAACTCCATGTTGGCAGATTCATTCTCCGGACTGGGTTTGTTTTTTGGTTTGAGACGGTTTTCTAGTATAAGCAAACCAAGGAAGAACATGTCACTTTCCACTTCTTCCCTTTTAGAAGAAAGAAAACTAAGTAAATTGCTGGCATTTGAGATACAGGCAAGCTAGATTTATTCATGTATTTAGGAAAACAAAAACTTTCGATAAAGTTTCCCACTATAATGATGCATTTCATGATGAGTTTCTTACACTATGCAGAGAATAATGTTTGTACTAGTAAATAGTGTTGCTCGACTGGGCCCTGTTTGGTTCATCAGACTTTTCACTAAATTTAAAAAAAAAAAATGGTTCGGGTTCACAAAAGTGATCCTTTTCCCATCCAAAAGCCTAGCCCTAAGAGAAGTGGGATCGTTTCATTGGTTTTGTCTGTGTGTTTTTAAAACTCTCATCTTGGCCAGAAACTTCCATCAAAGTATCGGACATCCACAAGAAGAAGCGAAGACTTAAAAAGTAGGCGAATGTGGATAGAAATATGACATTCTATTGATGTCTTTTATCAACTATGGAAAACTGTTGATGAAAGATGCATTTGTGTTTTGCATCTTTTTTGTAAGTACAAAATACAAACATTAATATATTTGCTTAGCTGTGAACAATCTAATTTGGTGGTTAAAAAAAACATATGTGAGGATTTATACAAGTCAAGATAATACATGCTTAAAATGTATGTTTTAGAAAGTCATGTTAATTATGATTATTATTATTATTTTTTATTTTTTTATAAAGCATCATTATTTCCAGGGTACTGTACATTCAATGGGGATTACATACATAACATAGGTCCAACCAAAGAACGATGGCAGCACTAAGGGCAACATGTCCCATTAGGGCTGCACCATTTTTTGGTGTATTTTGCACCAAAAAACTGTTGACGCCATATTCTCTATATAAATGTACTGTCTTACACCATAACTAGGTGCATTTCATGCCAGGCATGACACTTTTGAATGCATCTAAAGTAAGCGCATCAAATATGCTAGCAATGATATGCTATGCGCCTTTTTTTTGGTATATGCCTAAATTAGGTACAAGGCATATCACATGCCAGATTTTTGACAGGTTTATTTATTCAGGCGCATTATACACTCATTTAATGCACCTTAAAACTGCCATGGAAGCACCTCTTTTCTAACATGTCACCCTAAATGACTAACAAATGGTACAGAGGGAGAGAGGACTCTACCCGTGAAGGCTTACAATCTACAAGAGAGGAGGAAAGAGACAGAAGGTGTGGGGCGGACATGTTTGTGAGGTGATGGAGGAGCAGCAGATTTATTGTGAATTATAAGCTATTATGAAGCGATGGGCTTTAAGGTTCCTTTTAAAACTAGTGAAGGTGGAGGAGAATCTAATTTGCTAGGCAAATGAGTTCCAAAGTATGGAGGATAAAACGAAGAGAACTTGGAGACAATTGTGGGAAGAGTTGACAAGAGGAGAGAAGAATGTCTTGTGTGGAGCAGAGTTTGTGTGAGGGGAGGTATTTGGATATTAAGGCTGAGATGAGGTTATGTCATGGTTAGTAACTTAAACTGAATTCTCTGGGCAATGGCCAGCCAGTGAAGGGATTGGTAAAGGGGAGAGACAGAGGAGGAGAGAGGTCTATCAGACTGGCAGCAGATTTGAGGATAGATTGAAGGGGAGCAAGAATACTACACAGGAGGCCACAGAGAAGGATGTGTTATTAGTCAATAACATGGTTTGTTTTCCTTACCTTTCAACACTCTCTAAATCATTCCGATCTGCATTTGTAAGAATTTTGTATGCCAATCCAATTACTCTTAAACCCTGAAATGTATAGATTTCCAGTATGTCTGAAAAATCTGTAGGGACTAAATAATTAAGCAATATTTAATAAGTACAGTACAGTAATCTAGTAAAGTCAGATTTCAGATGATCTGTGATGCAAAACAGTTTGCTATGTTGCTGAAATTACCCAGTCAGTAACAATTTCAATAATAGACATATATACAGTATCTGTATGTTAAGTAACAATACTTAGTTCAAGAGCATATTCATTTACCTGTTTCTGGCCGGCAAAAACTTGCCACCATCTCAGGAGCTCCCTTCATGTAGACAATCAACTCATCTCCTTCAATAGCCTCTGTGATGACAGACATACGTTGCAAGGCAGAGGAGAAGGGATACTGGTATAAAACATTTATACCTTTCACCGTGGTCTGTGTGGAAAGAGGAATTCTTTTTAATATATTGTGGCCTTATTTCAGTCTATTCAGTTATCCTGTATCCAAAAGTGCCAGAAAATAATCCATCTGTGCTATAAGAAAACTTACAATCCATGCACTTGGCCCAGGATGGACAACCATGTTCTCTGAGGAACATTCTTTGTTGCCATTTTCATCAGTACCTTTCAACAACTAAAATAAGAAATCAGAAAATCAATTGAAAAAAAAGCATGCTAAACTGTTAATATTTAAAGTATACATAACCAAAAGGTCTAGATTTGATTATTTTACCCAGCCTGTTGCTTCAAACATCTTGAGATCCAAAGGATCACCTTGTAAATTCCCATCAACCGTGATCACTGAATGGCAGCTTGCCAGAGCACCAAACAGAGGCCCCCAGGTAAGTTTGTTCAATTGGTTATAATTAAGCATTTCCTGAAAACTAAATACAGCTATGGTAAGATTCCAAATACCTTAAACATAGATTGAACAATACAAACATAAGTTATTTCCAACCTTTTACAAAGGTGAATTCTTCAAAATAATTTCACTTTGGTGAAAAACTCGGCTTTTAAAGGGATTGTCTCACCACAAAGATTAGCTTTAAACATGTAGGAATCAGTAACGGAAGAGTTTTTTCAAATATATTGCTTCATTTTTTGGCTTTATTGAGGAGATAAAATAGAATTTATCAGCTGTGAGTGCACACAGGTTTCTCTAGGTTGCCGACCTGCTCTCCCCTTCTCTCTTCGTCTTTTCTGATACCAGGGATGAGGACAGGTCAGGCTACCAGCAGCTTGAGAGCAATGTGTTATCTCAAACAAGTAATTAATCTTCTTTTGTTTGGTTAGTTTGAGCTCTGTAGCTCTCTTCAGTTCTAGATAACATCTCCTGCTCTTATGTCAGTGCTTTTAGAAGAGCTATGAATGTCAAGCTGATGTGTTACTTACTGCCAAAGAAGCAGCCACAGTCTGACCAGGAAAAGACAGCATGCATGAATCTGAAACTACTTTTAGCTCTGAAACAGCTTGTTGAGACAACCCCTTTAAGGAAACTCAGGGTACAAGAGAGTAAAGCATTCCATAAACTTACGATTTAGCCAAGGTTTGTTTAATGCTTTGCCTGTTTACTCAGTTTGCCATCCACATTGTAATGACAGTTACCAGCAAGACAATCTGATGTTCTTTTAAAATTGTTTTGTGCTTTTGTTCT
Organism: Phyllomedusa bahiana; assembly: GCA_025379985.1. Classification (NCBI taxonomy): domain Eukaryota; kingdom Metazoa; phylum Chordata; class Amphibia; order Anura; family Hylidae; genus Phyllomedusa; species Phyllomedusa bahiana. The sequence goes on from JAODAL010019594.1 coordinate 57,005, forward strand.
TGCTTTAAAAAGCTGCTTCCAGTTGTTACTTTGAAGTCTTTACTAAGTTTTGTTACATCTTCATATGCAATTGTTTGTTTTTTAGCATTTTGTGGCTATTTACCATAACTCATGTAAATGTAGTAAGAATAAAAATACCTCTAAAAATGTTTGCCCAAAATGCCATTAAATATGATTGAAACAAACTGTATTTCAAACAAACATTTTAAGATTATTTTCTTTTGGTTGCACATGTTTTGTTGGAAGTGCCTATATGATATGTAAGCTAATAACTGAAAAGTACCATGTTCCTCCTGAAGGTATTATGCCCATTAAATCAAGTCCATCTTCTGTTAATGTGCCAGTCTGAATACAAAAGAAAATTGAAAATTAGTTAAACTGTGACATAACATAATATATGCTTGTAAAACATTAGTGTGCAAATAAATAATTTTTTCTTTTCAGCATGTTCTGAGAGCCATAACATTTTAATTTTTGTCATCTGCAAAGCCATATGAGAACTTCATAGTTTTGGAGCTAGTTATATTTTTAATAGCACCATTTTTGTGTACATAGCTTACATTTTTTTTTTCTTTTTTTTTTGGGGGGTTGGGGTAAAAATTAACACTTCTTTGGGTTATATTATTACAGAATCAACAGTCTATCACAGTTTATTGTGCATGCTAACTTAATTCTGTTGTTACAATTTTGGCAATATCAAATTTATATTTTTTTTTTATGTTTTGCTATTTTTAAAAACATCTTAATTTTTGTCTAACCAGTACCATTACCAATTAAAAATAAAAAAGCAAAAATTGTGTCGTATTTTCTTCAAGGTTCACCATGCAGAATAAATGACATGTTAATTTTATAGTGGAAATCATTATAATTGTACCAATACAAGTATTTTTGTACTTTTAAAAAATTAAAAAAATTTATACGGTAAAGTATTTATTTTTTTAATGAAAATTTAATTTAACTTTTTTCCCCTCTATAGGATTTGATCTTTTTTTTCTTACATGATACACTGCTATATTGTTTTGCAGTGTATCATGTCAGTGTAAAACTGACAGCCTATTAGGCCATTGTTTATACAGGGTGTCACAGGCTCACACATGTAGCAGCTGATATATAACTATAAACGGAACATCAATAGGGTGAGGAAGCACTTTGATCACTATTGATTATAAGGAGAACATGTATAAACCTGATACTGACTCGCCAGTTCTATCTCTGTTTTTAATAGTGTAAGATCTGACAGTATGTATGAAAGTGTCTCACAGCACTGTATGAGTGTGTCCTGTTCTACACCAAAAATTATTCTCCCATGTCATTTGAAACGGGTGTGATTTTTCGATATTTTTCATGCCAACTTTGGTGGATTTTTGGATTTAACATCCCAATTTTTTAGGGAGTTTGTGGACACTTTTTTTTTTAAACCCGTACTATGTAACTATTTTGACTCTGTTGTAAAATCCCCCGCAGCTTTGGTGCATTCAAAAAGGTCAGTTGGACAGAATTGCGCCAAACCGTTGGCACACGACTATCATCATTATAGACGGACTTGATGTTTGTTTGGCCAGCCCGTTCATACATGTCGCCCTGAGAGCTTAAATGTTTAGAACTGGAGATATCCCCAATCTCACATATTTCAGAAGAGCAGCAGCTGTAATATATGATTTTGTAATAAACACAAAAGCGTGGAAGACCTCACTCTGAAGGACCAGATATTACGTGGATGGCTCATTAGTTCAGAGAGAATTAGGCATGTTGAATTTTCCTTGGGCCAGATTCCTTAACATATTTTGCAAAAGCAATGTATTTAGCTTATCAGGGATATTAAAAGTTTTTGTTCTGGTCCTGGTAAGTACATGTGGCTGCAGATGACATAGTCATATGACCTGACCACATTACCCATTGACTGTATCCATACAACACCTAAGCTAATGGGCATATAAGACATGCAAAAAATTCTATTAGAAAAGAGAAGCAACACAATATGCAGAAAGCTGGCAATAAAGTGAGCAAAAGAAAATTAGAATATATTTACTTTGTCAAAACAAAAGAGGTGAGCTGGCCAAAAATGTTAATTCTATTGGGTTATACAAAATATAGTTTTTTCTTCCTCTGCTTTGAGATTAGAATTCCAATGTTTGGAGCCGGTATAATTGGGCAATTGCAGATGTCAAAAGCACAAGTGACTCCACGATAATTCTCCAAGCTGAAACCTACAATAAAAAACACATAGACAACTTTAATTTTTTTTCTCTATTAGTAGAAGTGGATGGTTATGTTTGTGAACAAGTTAATTTAACTAGGCTAAGAGGAATCAAAAATAAAGAACTAAGGGCAACATACACAAAACTTGGCAAAACACGCCAGTTCTTAATCACTATAGGGGAGTGTAGAATACGACAGTATGTATGAAAGATTGTTATGCGCCAAACATTTTGGCACGTCATGGCTACAACAGTTTTTTGGCTCAAAGTACACCAGAAAACTGGCACAGCCTCGTTCATACATGTCGTCCTAACAGCTTAAATTGCTCATAGACACATTGGGAGAAAGGTGTCATAACTTATGATAAAGAAAAAGCAAACCATTTGCTCATAGAAACCCATTAAATTGCAACTTTGACTATGTAAAAAAGCTACTCTGAACATTAAAAGGTGGGTTCTGAAACACAAATGCTTTCCTTTTACTTTCTGCCAGCTTTGAATCTGCATTAGAGATGGGCGAATTTCTCAAAAATTCAATTCGCCGAATTTTTCGCAAAAATTTGCTTCGACTCGAATTTATTTGCGGCAAAACTCATTAAAAACAGCTATTTCCTGGCTGCGGAGAGCCTGTAGGGTGTTGTACAACATTGTGCCATGCACAAATATGCATAGGGAGCATGGCTTGGTCTTGATACAGGGCTGTGTTTTAGTATGACACGTAGATGACAGGCGCCGCTCTTAGAATCGCTTCACACATCACTTCTCTGGGCAGTAACTGGGGCAAATCTGACCAAATAACTGAAGTAGGAATGCAGCCGGACAAGATAATGTCAGTGTCAGCTGGAAAGAACCAAGCTGAGGGTCAAGATCCTACTATAGCATCAAAGAAAGCACTCGTTTTACACCGTCATCAGATGATTCCACAGATTATGACAGAACCTTTTCTGTTAAATGCTGATACATTTAGAGCCCCCCCAAAAGCGTGGAGAGGGTGGAGAGGCAGTAACTTTGACATCACTGATCATTTTGCCCTTCCTTTGATTCATCAGTGTCAGGTCAATAATCCATCAGTATTGCTAAAGCCAAAAATAAACAGGAGTTGATCCAAAACAGAGATGACCAGAAAATTGGATATTTGCATGTCTTCGGTGTTCTGTATCCACTCCTGCTTTTGGCTACCTAATCATCAGACAATCCTGATCCTTTTCATTCCTTCTGACAGATTAAAAAAAGGGGAAAACCAAACATAGTGGCAACATCATAGTGGTAGAGGGTGGAAACAGCATTAGGAAACCATATGGTGTTCGAGTGAGACAGTGGTCTGTTGGTAGCAGCAGGAGTAGGCCAGAGAGTGGCAAATGACAGATTGAGGAGGTGGCAGCAGCATGAGTAGGCCACTGAGTGTCACAATCACAGAGTGTGGAGGTGGCACCAACATCAGTAGGCCACAGAGTGTAAAATGACAGATTGAGGAGGTGGCAGCAGCATGAGTAGGCCCTAGAGTGGCACAATGACACAGTGTGGAGGTGGCGGCAGCAACAACAGCAGCAGCATGAGGTCGGAGAGTGGCACAATGACAAATTCTGGAAGTGACAGCAACATGAGTAGGCCACAGAGTGGCAAATGACAGATTGTGGATGTGGCGGCAGCATCAGGTCTACATAATGGCCTAGTGAAGAGTGGGGAGGTGGGTGGCAACACCAGTCCCTGGTAAAGATGGTGGATGGCGGATGGAGCAGCTGCCAGAAGATGTGTGGCATCAGGCGGGTGGCAGCATCAGAATAGTAGCTGAGGGAGGTAGCCAGAAGAATCCAGACTCATTTCTCAAAGTTTTGGTGAGGCGGCATGGCTGTTCTAATCTGATGCATAAGGCATTGGTGTGTGGAAATTCTGGCCGATCCATGCCTGATTCATCTTGACAAAGGTGAGTCTCTCCATATTTCGGGTGGATAAGCGAGTTCTCCTTGGGGTAACTATGGCCCCCGCATCACTGAACACCCGCTCTGATGCCACACAACTGGTCGGGCAGGAAAGCTTCTCCAGTACAAACTCGGCAAGTTGTGGCCACACATCCAGTTTGGCTGCCCAGTAGTGCAGCGGATCTTCTATTTGGGCTGGCAGAGTGCTATCCAAGTAGGCCAACACCTTCTGGTTCAGGGTCTGCTCCAGGTCCTGCTGCTGGTGAGTACCCTCCTCACTAGGCGGGTGAAGGAAGCTGCTCATCAACGACTCCAGACTTAGGCTGCTGCTGATTGAGCTGGTACTGCTCCTACCCCCCACAGCTGCTGTGGCAGTGGTACGTGATCGATGAGGAACCCCCCGGTCAGACCTGTCAGAGGATGGACGATGGCGCAAATAGGCAGCGGCCAACTCACTATATAGGATATCTCTATGGTACTTGAGTTTGTCCTCTCAGCAGGTGAAAAAAAAGGCTCCCATTTTGGACCGGTAGCGAGGGTCCAAGAGGGTGGAGAGCCAGAAGTCATCCCTCTGCCGGATGGTGACTATTCGGTTGTCACTAGCCAGGCAAATCAGCATGCAGCTGGCCATCTGCACAATTGACTCTGTGGGTCTCCCTGCCTCCATCTCCACTGTATACTGCCACGGTGTGTCTGGGTCATCTGCCTCATCTTCCTCATCTCCCTCTACCTCCTCCGGCTGCTCCTGCTCCTCCTCTCCTGTCATCTGAGTAGAAAAAACACTCATTTCGCCAGACACTGCTTGTGCTCCAATGTCCTCCTCCTCCTCCAGTTCAGCCCCCACCGGACTCATGTGGCAGTGAGATGTAGTCGCCACGTCTCCAGTCAACAGCCTGCTGCAGTCAACAACCTGCTGCAGCAAACAGCAGGTTTCACACATGAGCTTCCACTGGCTGACATCAAAATTACACAGGAGAGTATACCTGTCCTCTTGGATCATTAAGAAATCATTAATGGCCTTTCTCCCTTCATACAGTTGGCCTCACATATGGAGGCTGAAATTCCAATGGGTGGAAACATTGCATATCAGCCTATGTTGGGGGAGGCTGTTCTACCACTGCAGCTCAAGGAGGGTGTGTTTGGCTTTGTAGGAATGGATGAAGTGCATGCACAGTTTTTGGCGCAGGATAAGCAGTTTCACAACGTGGAGGATAAAGCGGCGTCTCCTGCCCAAGTTGCTGGTGTGGCTGGTCAGGAAGAACATTCACCCAGGGGACCGTAAAGGACATGTACTGTCCCTGACTGTAGTTACAGCTCCGCGCTGCCATGCACCTTGGAAGACACCGATAGACTCAAGGACTGGCCCATCTTCTGTTGTACATATTTGTTCAGGGCGGGTACTGTCTTTTTGAAAAATAAATTACGGCTTGGGACTCTCCATTTCAGCTCGGCACAAGCCATTAGTTCTCTGAATGGTGCAGAGTCCACCACTTGGAAAGGGAGGGACTGCAGTACAAACAACTTGGACAGGAGCATGGTCAGCTTCTGCACCTTAGGATGGTTGGACGCATACTGCTGTCTCTTGGCAATCGCCTAGGTGAACGACTGCTGGAGCCATGAATGGTGAGGAGCAGGAGCATCTGGACTAGTAGATAATGGGAAAGACAAACAGCTCTCTTCAGCAGAGGTGGTGGAGCCTTGACTAGCTGAAATGGCATGCGTGCCACTTGGTGCTGCTGCTGTTGCTGCGACAGGATGGACCACCACGTCTATGACACGTTTCTCCCAGGCCACTGGATGGTAACACTGCATGTGTTGACGAAGGGTCGTGGTGCCAACATTATCTCACTGGCCACGCTTCACTTTCTTCCCACAGATTCTTCATATACACATGTGCGGCTCCCCCGGTGTCTTGGCAAAAAACTGCCACAATGCCGAGTAGGTGATTTTACCGGCAATGCTCCGCACTGACTGACTACTACTGCTGCTACCTAGGTGAGCCCCTGTGTCGCTACTTTCTTGGACCTGCGAAGCGAGTATTCTACCCCGTGACCGTTTGGCTCCCGACCTCGCACTGCTGCCACCCTGCTAACTCACGGTCACACTACCGACTTGCTGGCTGCGCCGCTGCCTGACGCGCAAGCTGACACCCTCTTCTCCCGATGATGAAGCCCTTGCTTCACCTGGCTCCCAAGTGTGATCGGCTACATCATCATCGATTACTGTTTGCCCGTCACTCCTGTCCTCCTCAACGGTCTCGGTATGCACAGCATGACCTCTCGCAACATAACCTTCCATGCCACTCTCCACATCACTTCTTGCCCACCTACTGTGAGAAGCAGTGGATGTCTGCCACACCTCTTCACTGCCAAGTAGCTGCTGACTGTCCTCAAATAGTTCGTCATCGCTGTATAGTGGCGAAGAATCCAGACCACATAGTAGTTTTCTGGCTGAGGGAACTGAATGGAACAGAGGCGGGTTGAGGACAGGTGAGGGCCCATGACCTGCTCCCAGGCCATGCCAACTAAGGGTTGTGTCTGATGAACCCACCGACTCTTGGCTGAGGTTGTCAGATATCATCTGGGAGGGTGAATGACCTAGTCAACCAATCAATAACAGTTGGCTTGATGATCAACACATGGCCGCTAGATGACAACGGTAGCTCTGACCTCACCCCTGCTGCGATGTCACCTTAATGTGCTGTGACCTGTGCCTGCTCCAGGAACATTTGTGCCATTGCCACTCGCTTGTGAAGGGCCTGCCACCTCTATGTCTGACATACTGTTTGATCAAAAATTTATAATACAACAGACTCTGTTTAATGAAGATGTCTGTATATGATAAATACACACCCTGTATTTGACTACAATTCCCCCACAAACAATAGGAGAAATTAACCCTTGGTATAAAATACCCTACAGAATGAATGAGATAGAATTCAGTAATGTGTGGGGCAGAAATACACACACCCTGTATTTGACTCAAATTTCCCCCCAAACAATAGGAGAAATTAACCCCCGGTATAAAATATGTCACTGAATGAATGAGATAGAATTTAGGCGTGATTTTCTGTAAGGGATGGGTCATTGATTAGATATTGTTTGGTGCATATTAAATCATATTTAATAGAAACCTATAGTGATATGGGGTAGATTGTAAGTACTAAATTAAGGTATTGGATTCCCTCAAATAGTTCTTTAGTTCTTTGACATAAAATTGGAGGAAGAGGTCTAGATACTGAGACAAATTGGTTGTGTAACTTCCTATTCCAGATATAATAGGATGGCAGGGAAGATGGGTAGAGTTTCAATGCAGTTTTGGAATATGATAAAAGAATGCTTTTTATTGGAACTGGTATAGTTGAAAAAACTTTTTCCTCTTTTGTTATAGCACCTTTTTCAAGAGCTTCCTGAAAAAGAGATAATAGTTTATTATTAGATGCAACGAACAGATCCCTTGGTAAGCATTCATAATATTGCTGGTTAGACAGAATGTTAAGGGACTCTAAATGGTAGTATTCATAATCCATAATGGCAAAAATCCCCCATCCCCTCTTTATCAGCTGCTTTTATAACTATGTTATTGTTAGCTTTTTAAGATTTTAGGGCTTCTGATTCTCTTCTTGTGCGGTTGGGACAATTTTGTTTTGTTGTATTTGTTATTTTTGTTTTCCATCGTGGTTTCTAGCAGCTCACGAAAGTCATTTACTACTAAATCTGCGAAAGTTTGTGGATAGTGTCTTTGTGACTGGACAGGATAAAATTTTGGGGGTTTTTTTGCAATTTTTAGAATTTTTCCTTCTCTAAGTTGTGTCGTCTTCAGTTCATTATCTGTTTTTTTGCTTTTATTTATCTGAAAATGCCTTGTTAACATAAGTTTATGAACAAAATGTACGCCTATGTATATTTCGAAAGGGTCAGAGTTGTTTGTTGGAAAATAGCATAGCCCTCTATTATGGAAAGATATCTCGTGTTTATTTAGTATATATTTTGACATGTTGAAGATTGAATTAGGGGAGGACTTAGCATACTATATGATCGATTTCTTCTTTTTGTTGTAGCTTAGATTTAGTGTGGGATTCTGCATTGACTCCTCTTCTACGATGTTTCTATTTCAAATGGGTTTGATCCCTGGGGTCTAGCCCTAAAAAAGGTACAATAGCTGATGTGTCAGGTCCTGTATTATCCATTGTAATAAAATATTTTTGGGTAGGGAGAGGACTCTGGGTCCCTACATTTATCGATGGAATAATCTACAGGATCTTGAGTGCTTGTGATGGATGTATTATATATTGTAATTTCTGTGAGATGAAGTGAGTTTGGTTAGAGGATATTTTATTGATAAGGAGTGTAGGAGAATCTAATGTAAGAGGAATGGGTGATTTTTGCTGGCACCTAGTATAGTCATGTTTTTTTTTTTTTTTAAATTCTGTTAATTGGGGATTTTGTTCTTGAGTCGATTTTGGATTATTGATATCAGTAAGACTATCACTGGAGGTGGAATAATATTCTATTCGGAATATTATGACATATGAAATCTATAGGCATTATTTTTATTTCTTTATCATTGGCTCCATTTACCTCAGCATAATGACACGATACACTATGGAATAAAAACCTTTTCCGAATATTATATTTATAATTTGCAACACATTTTTGCAATTTTTGAGTGGTTCTACCTATATACTGATAGCCACACAGGCACTTAAGCAGATAAATAACTCAACTGCTGTAACAATCCAATCTATACTTCAATTTGAACATTTATCTGATTTTTTAGATGAAAAAGTATCTCCCTGTAGTATTAATGGGCATAAATGAAATTTTTTACTCCCACATTATGACTTCCTCTTTCCTCTTTTTTTATATTTATTATTATTATTATTTTAAGTTGAGGACCCTCCCTGTGCACCAATTTCTTTCTTATCCGTCCTACTTGGGGCTACAATCTCCTTTATAGACTGCGCATGTCTGAAATTGTTAAATGGATTTTACTTCTAACAATGGATCATTCAGCAAAATATGCCAATGTGTAGTTAATATTTTTCTAACTTCATTATTATTGTATCTCGTGATAAAGTTGCAACTATAATTTTTTAAAGGTTTTTTCTTTCCTTTTTATCTTTTTTAGTTGTAGTTAATTTTTCAAAATCATCTTTATTTCTTAATTTTACTAAATAATGTTTAGATTTCGTGTTTTTTTCATTGCTTCCTCTATAATTTGCTTCTAACCTAGTTTTAATAGTTTTTAATAGTTTCTGCCTGTATTTCAAAATCTTCATCACACATTATGTTGCATTATGTGCACATTATGCTGAGGTACATGGAGCCAATGATAAAGAAATAAAAATGCCTATAGATTTCATACCTCAAAATATTCTGAAAAGAATGGAAGCGTTGGGAAAAAAAAAGATGTTCTGGATATATAAGATTCAAAGTTTATCTCCCTGGGGATTAAATGAGGCAATGGAAATAATAAGAGATAAACTAATACAATACGATATTGGTGTATTAATGTATTTTATACAAATAAGAATAGATGTCACTATTGTACAGTGATAGTATGAGTATGAGTAAACTGCATAATACTGCATAATAATAGTATGAGATCCCATGCGCCGTCTGTCAATCTATTTTTTGGAATCTGAGTTAACCTTACTTAGAGCTGGTTTGTTATGTAGCAAAAGGGATATTGCTTGCCATCTAGTGGCAGAAGAGTACCATTACATGTAACATTTATAGAGGTATAGCCAAATGTTTTACTGTGCATTTAAATGTATCTTTTTTATATAAACTTTTTTAAGTGAAATGTAATTATTTAATCACAAGTTTGTATACAGGGGAATAGATTTTATATAATACTGATCCCTTATTTTAGGGGTGGAACATAAAGAACTGACAAGGGGATTATATGGCTTTTTAAACTAAGGAAAATTTGTAATATGTATGAACCTGATGGAGTACTAAAGCACAAAACAACGTTGTTCTCTTATTTTTATAAAATACTTTTTTTTAACTAAAAGCGTTTTTTGTGCTATTACTAAATTACGCTTTTCTCCTAGTGAAATAGTCTACAATAGGTTTCTGCTAATCATGGAAAACGACAACAGAAGTTTAGATTCTTATTGTTAACGGCCCTCATGTGCTTAAGAGGTCAGGGCGTTGGAGAAGCTGCAGCTGCAGAATCTTGGTTTAGTGACTGACTGCAGTCCTTAGAACAAACATGCAAGGGATTTGTGCCGTCTTATCCACAACTGAAATAGGTGAGTAAAAGGACAAACAACTCCCTGAGATTTGATTAAGGTAATAATATTATACCAGGAAGCGCTCCTTCTTGTTTTTCAATGTACGCATATTTATCACTGTATGTCCACATTAGTGTATAACACCCTCCCCCTTCAGCTCTGTATTTGAATGATTACATTGCTGTCAGCACCTCTGAGTCAATAGAGGTAACCAGATCTTTCTCTGCTCAGGTCACGCCCACTGCAGAGGAGCGTATCTGAGCTGAGCCTGGCTCCAGAACACACCCACTGAGTGATGGCAAAACGTTCATTAAGGCAGAAGCAAAACCATGTGATCAAAGAACAACATGGTTTGCAGGTAGTAGCAAGGAGGAGAAGAAAGGGCTCTCTGAGTATATATTACAAACTTCAATATAATCAAGTTGTGAGCCCTATAACAAATAAAAAGATAGTCCTGGAGAACCCCTTTAAGACGCCACTGTATTTACAAGGAAGAAATTATATCTTTATCTTTTCACAAAGTTTCAGATAGGAATACTCAATTTTGATTCATTTTAAGACCTCCTAGTATGCCGTTTTCAACATTTTTCTAGTTTTAGACTTCAGGTTGGCCAGGATGCTGCTGCCTGCACTAGTTCTTATATACAAACACAGCTTCATTCCTAAACCAATTTCTCTTTCACCCGGCCTGAACTAATGGTTTATTTCAAATCAAGGAAAAAGTAAATAAGCCTAAATAGATCACAATCAATGACCTTGGTTCTTCAATAGTTTTCTAAGGGCTGTATAATGATTATTTAAAACAAGATTCAAAACAAACTCATATTAGCTTAAATGTCTTTTTGCTTAGAAAATTGTGTCAGATTTTCAGTGTTAAGTTTAGGAGCACTGCCTAAAAAGTTTACCATTACATAGCAATGTCAGAAAATCATTCACAGCAAACTTACAATTATTAAGCATATGTCTACAACTCAGCTGTTCAAGCAAAAAATAAAAAAAATCCTATAACAGGAAAATGCTTCTTTCTTCACTTACATCCTTATTTTTTACATTCACCTCGCTTTCTTTTTTGTTTGCTAACAAAACTCATCTTTTAGGGGAAAGAGGAACAGGCTTTATGAAGAGCTTAGGTTACTGCTGTCCATAAAAGTCTATTGAGAGGGATGGGGGAAGAGTCAGAGAGACATACACAGGGCTGGCTAAGGAATGAGTGTTTTATCTCATCTCAGTGATGCCCACAGCTACACTGCTCCTTGTTGCTATTTGAGAATGCTGTGGAGAGGGGGAGAGCGTTGCAAAGTGAAGAATGAAGAATTTTTCCATAAAATGTATTACAGAGTGTCCTATTTTTGCCTGTACTGTTGATTTCATGAAAGTTATGTTATAATTGTGAGTACACTGGAAGTAGATTTTCCCTTGAAATACAAATGAAAAATGTTAATTATATATGACATACCTTTCTCTGGGCGAAAATGATCACTGCATATAATATACCAACAACAGCTAAAAATCCCAAAAATATGAAAAACCATTTAACGTCTCTGTGCAGTTTAAAGTTTAAGGGTTTTGGATATAATATGGACCGCACCATATCCCCTTTAGTTGTATTGAAACCTAAGAAAGGTGACCAGAAATGAGTAAATTAATAGACAAAGCGGACTAAACACAGAATTAATGCAGATAGTTGCACCTCATTACTGTTTCATAAACTAGTTCTGTATAGTGAAACTATGTATGCAGAAAGGCCACTCGGGTGGCTGGGCAAATAAGGTTCTTCCAACTCGGCACTGTCTCATAAACATATACAAATAAGTTCAAAGAAGGCACTTTACTTGTAGGTATACTTACCAGTCCTTAAGACTACAGCTCTGGCTGGACCTTGTGCAGTAGATTCCGTTCTTATTACCTCAGTACCACAGAATAAGACATGGCGCCTATAATCTTCTCCACTGTACTGTTTCCATGGCATTGTATCATCTCCATGTGGTAGCTGTGTCTTTGTCACAGGTATACATTCACCTAAGGATACCCAGATGATGTATATTGTGTTAGGAGGTTGGCAGGTAGTCTAAATCATGTGAGAAGAGCACAAGGATATTGATGTAATGTAACCTTTATCTAGTATCACCTACCTGTTAACATCCCCTCATTGACAATACAGGTTCCATTTAACAAAATAGCATCACATGACATAAAAAAGTTTTTGCCAGTTAAAACAATAATGTCCCCTGGAACTAAATCTCGGGACTCAGTTTGACTGCAACCTGCAAAAAAACAAAGATTTAGTATTATGTTTTTTCTTGCTCAGCAGTAAGTGCCTTTTTCATGGCTCAGGATTTATCATTTAAATTATTGCTCTTCTTTGTCTTATTCTTATATATAGTTGCATCCTGAACATAGTAAAAGAGAGAAATAAACAGAAAAAATATTTTTAAGTGGGTTTTTAAGGATATGATTTTGATAGTCTGTCCATACGGTCAACACTTCAGACTATATCAGTCGAATGAAAAAGCCTTGTACTCTCTGGATGGCCTGGCCTGTTCACTTCTTTACATGACACAGCACTGTACAAGTGCATGGAGGTGTATTATATATTAGAGATTCAGTACTAGACCTAGCCACATGGACTAGACCAGAACCAGGCATAGATCTGTGTGCTGATCACACACTAATGATGAAGTCACAGAATAGTCCTTTTTAAGCTACTGCTTTCATTAAATTCTCCAGCTATATGGTGCCTATTAGTACTGCTCTACCCACTGGAAAGTCTCCAAAATTCCTAATCTAGCAGCCTGTTTTAATAGCATATAAGAATCATTATGCTCATCACATGATCCCTCTGTGCCATTTATCTATATGAGACATGCTGTTTAGCCTACAGCACATGCTTTTGGAAATCCTTCAATACCTACCAAAAGGAATGGCCAGTTTAAAGAGGCTTGTGCTATGACATACCATCTTTAGAAAATGAAAAACAGGGTGTTTTAAAAATGATATGATTGTAATATATCACCCATTGGCCAATGTACTCCATAAAATATTCAGGCAAATAAAAAGTGCACATCAGTCTATACTATAAAGGACATGCCCTTACTTGTAAAGCCCCTTTGAACGTGCCATATAAAATCATTATCTTATTTATTAGCCTGATCCAGCATAATAAAAAAATTTTTTATGAGTTAATGGGAAAAACACTTGAAATCTGTCCAATGGCATTGGAAACTTCATTCTACGTACTACAGTATGGTGGTTATTTGTGAATGCAAAAAACTATACATGGGATTGCTGTTACATGGGAGAAGCCAATATCAGATCCTACTTGTCTGAAAATAAAACCACGCATTTGTATTGCAACGTGTATTATAAAAGAAGAATAGAAACGTGTACAACTGTACAAAGAAAAATATATATTTTGACCCTAGAATAACCAAACATTTGAAAGTATATCATTAAAGAATAATCAAATAATCCTACCTTGGTCTTTACAGCACACATTCACCTTCATGCTATTGTGAGCTTTGACCAAATTGTGAAGCTTGCTAGATTGCTATTGAATTAAACCACAGAAAATGGCAGTCAGTTCAACCATAACCATTCTTATATAAAATATCACAGCACCAAAATATTCCCCAGGGCTGTACAAAAATTGCAATTATTAATTTCAGTCCTTGTGATAAATTTATGAATCTGATCTCTCTCACTCAAACACACTGGCCAAATTTCTCAGGGGTTCAAGTAACCTACCATTATGTATTTTGGCATGCGGACAGAAATCTCTGCAAGCTTAAAGGGAACCTGTTAGCTCATTCCTGCTGCCCAAATCATGGGCACCATCAATTAGTCTGACTTAAGGTGTGTTTTACCCTGAAATGCCTTGGCATTTCAGCTTGAAACTTGCTGTGAAACTGGGTCAGGTATAAGGAGATGTGTAGTGAGCAGAGGAGGTAAGTCTGCTTTGCGACTTCTCACTACCCGGCTCATCCTAAAGTGGTATTTGAATCTCATTGATTAGTTTTAAACATGTAGACAAAGGTAAATAAAGATTACTACTAGAGATGGGCGAATTTCCCAAAATTAGTTTCGTTCACTTCGCCGAATTTCTCGGCAAAAAATAACTTCGTTCCGAATTACTTCGGCACGAATCACGTTAAAAACAGCATTTTTTAGTGCACAAGCCTGCGGGGGCGGGAGAACGTTGTGCCATGTTAAATACAAGGGGGGCTTGGGTTTGGGCCTTCATACAATTTTGTTTTTA